>LGAG01002349.1:47029-88302 GCA_001278395.1 Lerema accius
AACTTTTATTACTTGTCAATAAGAAAAATAACTTAAATGTTAAAAGGTGCAAAACTTCAAGTCCCTACACTGTTAACTGTTGAGGAGTTCAATCGTCTGGAGCTAATCCTGGTAGCAGTATCACATCATGCTTATTATAAACATGCATTGTCATCAGGACTGGACCAGTGTGTAAAATTTTAGCTCGGACACCGGGAAGTGGGTGAAATTTAGCTTGTAAGATTTGATTACAAATACCGGGACAGGTGTAACTAAATAAAAGCTTGTAAAAATATAAACAGTGAGGAATGTTATACGCATAAGTCGGTTATTGTTCAAATTCAATACAACATGCTGAGTTATGAGCACGTTTTAAGCATGGTTATGTAGAAATAGTATTGAAAAATATATCGCCAACCTAACCGTCCCTGGTCCTGATGAAATCCGGTTTCCGGAATCCAATTTGTCCAGTGTGCATCGCATCGTGTGCTTCTAATATCGTGATATTACCATGTTCATTTCAACGTAATTCGTGTACATTATTTCGCTGCTAAGATTATGTGATCTCAAAATTAAAATGATGTAACTTTACGTAATGAAGGAAGCATGAAATGTCGTTTTGGATTTGAAAGTTTTTAGCGGTTGTAAAAGTAATTTCAATGTTTTAGTCAGGTGAAAGGAAATAAGGAAAAAATGGTATAGCTGTGACATGGACACGGCTGTGTGTTGCACGTGAATACGTTTCTCTTACAGTTAGTTTTTTTTAATAAAATATTTTTGTTTATGTATTTACGTCGTAAAATTATATTAAAATGGCGGCACTCATTAGACGGTACATTTTGTTGGTTAATTGACCATTCATTAAATGTATGTATGTTATTCTTATATAATATAGAACTTAACAAATCGCTCCGCACCGCGTCCTTTGCGAGTAGATTCGCATATTATGCTACTGAATATTTTTGCATGTAATTTTAATATTATTACAAGCCTACCAAGTCACTTCTGTAGCTATGCAGGATTCTTTATATTGACCATTATTGTATGTGTTATATAGTTTAACCTGGAAAGTTATTGAATCCCGAAGAAAAACGAATATTGCCGAGTCTTTGGACCCGTTTTATGGTTGAAATTTGACCATAACTCATTATGCCTAGCAATAGAAAATTGTCTATCAACGGTTCTTCCTTCTGACGTATTCAACGTTGTCTACAAAACGTAGTTTAGCCGGTAGTGTTAATACATCTTTAGCTTTCTCCACTTCTACTCCATGTAAACTTTAACCATGCCAAATCTCAAACACCTACATACCTGCATCGTTCTTAAAAAGGGTTCTGAGTATCCTTCACGTAGTGAGATTATTTAAAGCCCTCAAATACTTTTGTTTACAAAGTTATCATTCATTCAAAGTCATCATACAAGTAGTGTCATTGATAAAACATGATGGTTGGTTACATTCTGTCAAGTTTTAAGTAAGTTGTCCAGTTGGTTACGGTAGTTGCCGCGCGCTAGGGAGAGTTGTCTTGTTTTCCCGTTACTGACGGGATTCTGACGAGTTATCTGGCTTTTATATTGAGATCACTGTTAAAGTTATATATACTTGTGTATGTTGTATGTGAATATTTATATTTAGGTTGGCTCACTGCTTTGTTCAAAAGTCCATTAGATACGGTTATTAATATTCGCAATATTTTTTTATTGCTGTTCCTCTCTTAATCATCTTAGCGTGATGTTATATGATATATTGTATATGTTATATGCCTTCCTTGATTAATTGACTATCTTACACTGAAAGAATTTTTCAAATTGGTCCATTAGTTTCTGAGATTAGCGCGTTCAAGCAAACAAACAAACAAACATACAAATATAGATCAGGGTTTCCAAAACTAGGTTGATATGGGGTTCCATAAAATGAAAGGTTTAGTGTTCCGTTATCTTAAAAATATAGAAATCCCTGTAGATTACTCTTACTGACCTATATCGCCTATATCATATAATTCAGTATAGTATATTACATTAACAGTATGAACATTATATTTTGCAGTATTCAATCAATTCGTGACACTTGTTGCGTTAGTCTGGACCAGTGTTTGCGGTCAGGCTCTGTGTGTAAAGATAGGGTTGTCAATATTGTTCAGATATTGATTCAGTTTTTTTAATCGGTGGCATGTGTGTACTTTTGGCTGTATTCGGCTTTGATTTGATTCTGACAATCGTTAAAGCTTTAAAATTAACTTTGTGATTGTGCTTTGTCACGGAAGAAATGAAATGCGACTGGGATTTTTTGGCACAATATAATATCTTTAAAATAATATGTAATTCGTTGATAATGATTTTGTTTAAATATTAAATCCTAATTTATGCAGGATTTTATTTAATATATTATTTAACACCATTTCTTTACATCGCTGTACCCACTTCAGAAATTCCTCAATAATACCTACATCCTTTACTTTTTGTAATTTAAATCTTTTACATTATTATTTTTGTAACAAAGGCAACCCTATCCACGTAACGTAATGCTAGCCCTTATCTAGTACACAATGAACTCGATTCCACCTGGCAGCCAGCCTAGGTCAACCAGTTGTTTCTCCGATGGTCCATCTTGTACGAACATGTCTTGTCTTGAACTCTTGCCAAACAAACTTTCATTGATGTCGTGTTTCAAGGTTTGGTAACTTTCAGTTTGTTTTACGAGTATAAAAGGTTTAAAGGATATGTATATTCTTTGGTGGTTAGGCCCTTTTCGAACCAACGATGTCAAGTTTGATTCGCTGATCGGGCTTTTTGATATGGCATCGTTGACTATTTGTCAGATGCCTCGTTTAGGACTTCCAAGTCGTCTGCATTTCCGCTTCCCCAAGTTTTAGCAGTTGGATAACTTGTTTTTCTGACAATGATTACTATTATTGAACGATTTTCGAGTTTTTTTTTTGTTCAAGTTTCGTCGCCGATAGTTCAGTGACCTTCCAGGAACGATAATTTAGATGATAGGGATGCCCCCTACTTATGATTTAATCAAGACATTCTGTGTACAATTTTACAAAAAACAACTTGTTATTCTCAATCTCACACACCTATTTACAAAAGTATGTCGTGTACTATTGAATTCAATGAAACAAGGGTTTTCATTGTGAGGCGGCTCTTGCATATTAATTGGCTCTTAATACTATTATGAGTAGGAAAATGTGATATGAACGATTAGTAAGTATTGTGTATTGTGCCGTAGGAACAGTATGAGTCAGGCTATGCTAGCTGTGTTCTAATTAAAATGCTATTAGAGCCATATGTTTTAGATTACGACTGATTGAAATGACTACACGCGATTGGAAATACATAATTTTGCTGTTGTATGTAGGGATAAGGATACCATTGATTAGCTACATAATACAGCATAAATTAAACGTACTGTAATTTTTACGATCATAAAGGTTGTTTTGAGAAGGGGATTAAATAAAGCAGTTGTAATTAATAACCATAACTTCTTTATAATCATTAATTAACCTTCTGATTTCGTAATGATTTTTGCAAAAAGAAAATAGCCGACTTAAAAACATAGTCGTAGTGCAATTTTCTTGGAAGCAAAATTGTTTATAGAACATGATTTCTTCAATCTAATGTAGCATAGATTCAGGTCTGAAACTCTGAACTGAGTGTGTATAAAATTAGTTCTTTATTTAGCTTGTTGCAAGGTTTATGTTTCAGTTTAGAATAGCGTTGTGTTATGTAGCAAATCGATTTTATTCGCTTTAGCGTATCGTTGGTTTGCTATTCGATGTTCGGGATTGCAATGAAGGGCGAGTGGGTATCGATTATGTTAATACGAAATGAGTTTCGGGTCACACATGTCTTTGAAAATAATATTATGCTGAGGTATTGAGAATCTTACTGTGAATCTTCTTATCTGTTTCTACGAGGCTAGTTTGTCAAAAACGTTTTGTTGTTCGTGACTAAGTCTAATGTTGTCTGTACTTATACTTTTTTTTCTCGTGTGGAAAGACCCTCGTCTCATCCATCTGACCTCGGGAAGCCGGACAGGTATGAGGACTCGAACCCACTAAAACCACACGGTGTCAACGCCTACCGCTTTGGAGCCGGGACTACGTGCTATTCTCGCTCCATTGTCCGTATATTAAGTTAAGGCTTCACCCATTTTAGACCCATTTTTAAGTATAATGTAGTGACGTATAAATATAAGATTTAGAAAAAACTAAATTTGATATAAAAGTACATTTATTTTAAGAAATTTAAAAAATCCGCACTACCACACTGCGTTTGATACGCGTACACCACGCACATACATAAGACTGAAGGGCAAGTTGACTGACAGGTGACGTTGACATTGTCATCTTTCTGTCAGTTACACTGAATGAGATCATAGTCTGACATGAGTTATGGCAAAATTTCAAGCAGAGCGGGTTCTATAATTTAATGTAATAACTGCACGGCTTTATTTAATTAATCATTATAATACCATGACGAATAATATACTCGTATTATAGCAAGAGATAATGCAAGGGTTGGCGCCGGCAGTGAAACCTTATCGCCTACAAAGACAATCCACTGTTCCTTTGAGATTGTCTGGCCGAAGCGTAGATAGAACCAGATTGACAGTCTTTATGTAGTCTTGTTAGTTGACGTGTATAGTTTAGTCAAACTTAGATAATCTTGATGCAAAAATGATGATTCTTTTGTATCGCACTGCATTATAACCCTAGACAATACCCGCGGCTTAGCCCGCCGAAGAGTAGAGTTCATCCCAAGGGAACCTATAAACGGGATAAAATCTATCCTATGCCCTATTCCTGGATTCAAACTATCTTTGTGCCAAGTTTCATCTTAATCTGTTCAACGGTTAGAGCGTGAAGGACCCACAAACATCTAAATATCCAAACATGACGGACCCACAAACATCTAAATATCCAAACATCTTTACAAACTTTCACATTGATTAGTAGGATATAATATTAGTAGGATTAGTAGAATTTTGGAGCTAGACTCGATCACCATTCGAAATTACTATGAGTAAGATAAGAGTACTTTACACCTTGTTTGAAGGTTAAATTTGTAACACATACTTTATTACTTCTTTCGCATATCCCTGTAGGAACTTTCATACCACTACGTTCAGATTGTTTATGAGGTCAGTTATTATTAGCATTTTGTGTTGTAGAAGATGAATTGATCACGTCAAGTTGAGGCTACCAAGTCATGTGAGCTAAATTTAGGTTTACGATACAGGCTGATTTCAGATATATCACGGGCAAAACGGACGTTATATGACGTCAGAATCGCCAGTGTTAACTTAGGGTGAAGAGACATGTCAATCATGTCTGTATAGTAATTGACGCGCCCCTAGGACCGACGCGGCGTAGGCGGAGCCATTTTACACGTGTTCCACACGCTTTTATGTATGTATGTACGTACAAATTAGATGACGTCAGACCTTTCGACTCCTGGTCGTGTTCAGAGCTTTTCGCGATCGTATACTTGCTAGTTGTCTACTATGCTGAATATTTTCTCGGAATAACCTTGGTGCGTATACCTTTTAAAATTATTGGGCTGACGGCTCGCTTTATTATGAGATTATGACGTCATTGTTTTGTTCGCTATGAGGCTTTGTTCGAACGCATCCAGTCGTGCTTTTCGTGTTGGATGGTTTTGCGATGATTTTTATTTGCTGGTAATTTCCTTATTTAGTACTACTAAAATTCAAATGTTTGTTGGATCTGAATGATTCCTGAAATATTTCTAATATCTAATGCATTATGGGAATTGCCATATTCCTTAACCTTTTTTTAACCGATATCGTGGAAATACCATATTCTTTAATTGATATCGAAAGTAATGGACATTGTGACCTGGTGTCGTCTGACCTCTGGTGTCCCTGTCCACCTTCAAATCAGTATTGTATTTTAATTTAAAGTCGATTTTAAATACAGTGTTGCTGCATACTGATTGTTCTAGTCTCAAAGCAAGAATTTTAGGAGGACAAATGAGCATCAGTAAACTAAGTTGTCTCAGTCAGGATTCTTCCAGAAATGTCACGCGCTGGTCTTCTCAGCACCAAATACAGCTTAAAATAGTTTTGAAATACTCCTTTTTTATCATAGCCAAGTATTTGGAAACTAATAATGCGCCTAATTGGTGCTTTGATGGATCTTTTTGTTCACGTCTTAGAGGAGCTATAGAGATATAGATACAGAGCACGTCAGTGGCTTTGATGTGCTAATTCTCTCGCGCATCCCATAACAATAGGACATTGTGTGTTCGTATGCTGTTTACAGCGAAATTAGCCGTGGTGCTACGTCATGTGACCATACCAAATGTTAGTAGGTAGGTATTGATTGTTTAGCGGATGCAAACTTTGTAAACCCTTGGGGCTTCACAGCTTGGTGGAATCAGAGTGTACATGACTAGCTTTGAATTATGTCTAGAAACTGGAAATACTGTCAAAAGTACCGCGTTTGAACCTGGACCATAGACACGTTTGAATATGCACTTGTTATAATCAGGAGATGATAAGCTTGAGCTACAGGCCTACAGGAAAGATTGACTTGGAGGCAAAGGCAACACACAGGCCTGACGACTACGACTATGAACGAATTCGTGTCTCTGTCGCTATACAATTGGAGGACACGCGTATCAAAAATAGGTGACTTCGGCACGTTAATGAAACGTGTAGCAATGTATTTAAGGGTACCATTAGGTACATTTTTCGGAGTCCAAAATAATTGGGAGGAGGAGGTTGTTAGTTCCCAAGTTACGTCACAAAAAAATTGTTAGGACTGCTCGTTAACATTCCAGGCGGTCTGGTAATTCCATCCGCACCATTTCGGTCGGAGGGTAGACCGCCACACCCCGTAATGGCGTGCTCGGATCGTTTACCCCATCGCGTGATGACGTCAGCGCCACACCTTTGATAGGGGAGAGTCACTTGGCAACCGATTGCTGTATTACTTTTAGTTGTGTTGGCGCGTGTTGGCATTTATGAAACAATGCGTCAGCAGTTTTCTTATTACCTTTTTATCTGTTGATGTGATGAATGAAGTTGTGCCTAAAATACGTCTATAAGTTCACATGTGTGAAGTGTTTTGAACATTACGCCAAAGAAGGGTTCCGGGTTCAATTCTCGGCTTGGGTAGACAATTATATCATACCATTTTCCGAGGAGTAAGTAAGGTTAGTTAGCTGTGGTTTTGAATTTGCGTATACCTATGCACAGTGCTCCAATAGAAACCTAGCTGATGGTAGTTGCAATAAGCTAAAAGGACAGTTAAGAATAAACTACTACGATTGCTTATGCTATGATGCGACGGTCGTTTGCCTTTGTCTCTTCGGCCACTTAAGCCAATTACGTCATTACACTGAATACGTTATACAACCTAAAGAAGCCTAATTCGAAATTCCAGCGAGCAAAAACTGTATATAAGAGTGAAAGTAAAACCGTCTCGATACGTCAGATCACGCCACAACACGCCACGACACGCCACTGTCGTGACAAACCTTCGCCAAATCAAAATCAACTATTAAGTTCTCTGGCCAAATATAGTTCATGGACGACGGGTTCATTTATAGGTTACCTAGGTATCTATCTGTCCCTTGCTGTAGATAATTTTAGATAGAAATGTGTTAGAATCTCCTGTGTAAGTAAGAAATGACAGGTTATGATATTAGTTTTTGCTGAACTGTCTGTCCCGGCAAGCTCAATCTTGTTAGTGCAATGAGGAACCTTGGAGGTTTCCCTAGTTAAAAAAGCCAGTAATGTACCTACTATTAGTACTTTTATTCTAGTTTATCTTAAAGGAAAAGTATTTAGTAAAACCAAGTGGGCCAACGAAACTAATAGCTGAATTACCGAGGCACATCACGTCGATAACGTTCACGCAATCAACGAAATTCATTTGTACACGAGTGTCCTTTTCCGTTATGTAGGTTATCGTCGCGTAGAATAATTACACGCTGAATTGTTTTATTGTAAGACCTAGTTGTATTAGGTTATCATTTTTTATATCTTCGTACCACTTGAGATAGTGCAATGTATAAAGCTTCTTGTAATCGTAGATGCGATTGTTAGGTAGTCCACTTTTGAAAGATGAGTGATTTTGGGCAAATATTATAGGTCCTTAATATTATGTTTCTTTTCTACCAAGTTGGTCGTAATGTAACAAGGTGATAATTTTTTTTTTTCAAAACAGAAGTGATATTTGCAAAACATTTTTTATTTATAGCCGGATAATATTGAAGTGAATTCTTACCAATTTTTATCTGCTGTAGGGCACTAAAATAATTAGAAAAAAATGCACTATAAACGTTTAGTGAAATTTATATACCTTAATCTATAATCATACTGCAATTATAAATGCCAAAATTTATATAATATTTGTACCCGATTTTCGCATAGAAATAAATAACATTTTGGAGATGGTCACAAACTAAAATTACTTGCGGAAAATAAAAATTTAAAGGGATAGTGAAACTTTTTACAAGACCACTGGTCTAGTTTCTTATTTCTACTACTACCTATATACCTAGATACCTCTTCGTTGTGAACAGGAGGGCCCTCACTCCACGCTGCCGGACGATGAGTTCTACGATGCAGTGGAGACAGGGTTCGACAAGATGGAGGAGGAGAGGTGCGCACGCGTCGCGCCCGCTGTCGAGGTCACCAGGGACGAGGTGGAACTACCGCCGCCGGCCATCGATAATAGACTTACTGTGCATCCGTTGTGGCCTGAGGTGAGTCTACTATACTATCTCATCATCATCATATCATCATCGTCATCGTCATCTCATTGTCATCATCTCATCACCATTTTATCATCATAATATCATCATTATCATCATTTAAAGCGCTGTTGCTCCACATAATATAATATCATAAAATATATAGACTCAGTCTATAGGTATAACAAAAACGTGAGGTAAATTTTTTTTGCAATGTGATATACTTCATCGAACATGGTGTGTCGAGCAGTGTATCGGTAAACGTTATCATTTGTTTTTTTTGTTGACCATGCTTTTTTGTTTTGATGACTGAGTCATATTTTTTGGTTAAAGTGTTGCTCATAGCCCAGTGGTAAGCTTCGGATCTAAGGCTGGTTATAGACGGTCTGTTTCAAGCATATTGCTTTTAGAGAGGGGCCGTTCAAGTATTATGTAACGCAATTTTGGTCTTGTAAAATGTTATGATGCGTTACATAGATGGAGGATGGGAGTTAAAAAATCTTCAAAAATTGCGTTACTTAATACTTGAACGGTCCCATACGACAGGTTGTTATAATTAGAAATATATTATGACAATGTTAAAATAACTCACGACTTGAGATAATTTCATGGTAGTAACAATATAATATCCTCCAACTAACAAAGTACTCATAACAGCAAGTTCCGTTGCACTGTCTATTTTGAGCTCAGTATCTCGGCGTTGATATATTTTATGTGAGTAATTAAATTGGTAAATATTTTGTACCAGTATCAATCAGTAAATGAGTTTACATACTAATTATGTACGGTCGAGATTGAATAGATGAGATTTTTTTAACATTTGTGATTGACACGAGACTGGTTATTTGATTGATGAGTGGTTGTCTACCGCAATCTTTAGGCCCTCTTCATTGTTGTATTGTTTTTTTTTTATATTGTAGCCAAAAACAATATTGGAAAATTGGAGTGGTGTCGTATTAGAAAATTATGTGTATAGCTTTTAAATTATATAGAAAGTTACTCTCGCCATAGACCCGAATCCAATTACACCGCACAAATGTTTGGGCTATAGGGCTATAAAGAAATTAATATGTATGTTTGTGTGTTCATTGTGTATGTTGTGTGTTTGCAGATCGACCGGATATCAACGGAACAAATCCAGGCTGCGTTCGAAGGAGTGGGCGGTCAGATTGGCTGGTCGCTCTTCGCTGAGGAAGGAGACATGAGGATGTACAGAAGGTATTATTTATATTGTTTTTATTTACGCTCGCCAAATCTTACATTAACATTGGAGTACTTTTACTATATCTATACATATATTAATAATTATAAAGCTAAAGAGTTTGTTTGTTTATTTGAACGCGTTAATCTTAGTAACTACTGGACCGATTAGAAAAATTCTTTCAGTATAAGATAGTCCATTTATCAAGGAAGGCTATAGTCTTATAAATATATAGCTTATAGGCTATATAACATCACGCTATGATGAATAGAAGAGGAGTAGCAAAATAAAATATTCCAGAAACGGGAAAATTACGCGAGCGAATTCGCGGTCGATTGCTATGTTTAATAAGTAAAGTCTTTATTAGGTGAAGTACACGTTTCGCTCTGTGGCCGGTATCGACTATAACTCATTATTTATTTATTAATAGGACACTTAACACAGATTATTATGTCGAACAATACATTATAGATATTGACATCTATCTGCCAGGCAACGATCGATATAGTGAACCTATAACTCGTTTTTTTCGTCGTGAACAATCTTGTCGTAAACAATCTTGGCACTACTTTTATTTATTTCATTAATTTAAAAAAATATTTAGAAGTATACAGAAATGTAATTTAACATTAAATTATTGTACGAGTATATTCTTTAATTTTCTTTAATATGTGTCTGTCTTATTTTTAAATCGATAATTACAATAAAAAGACACTGTAAGATTGTTTACTTTTTAAATCACGACGAAAAAAACGACGTGTGAACCTATCTATAAGGTGTTTTTTGAAATAATGATTTATGGTTGAATTTTGAGCATAGACCAGGTCCGCAATCTAAGCTAAGCTATCAGCTAAGAGTATTTCATGAACGTTATTTATTGTTTCGCAGGGAAATGGAGGTGGATGGTATGGTCATGGACCCACTGAAGGCGATGCACAAAGTGCGCGGCGTGTCTGCGCGGGAGATGTGTCACTACTTCTTCAATCCCCGATACAGATACGAGTGGGAGAGTGAGTTACTCTTTTATATAGTGTACTCTTGTTTGTTAGACTAGGTAGTTGCTTTTTTATCACACTGAGTTACAAGGCTATGTTGTTTTGGGCGTTTGTATGTATGTCCGTTTCTAACCATAAAATCATACATGGTGTTCTATGATGCTCGACTAAGTCTGAGAATAGAAATATTGAATTTGTTCAAATTTTGTCTGGCTAGGAATCGAATCCAGGATCTATTGAGCAACTGTCAGGCGTAGTAACCATTGCATCATACATTATAAGCCATAAGCGTTCACAGACTCCACTTAATTTAATACAAGAAGACTCTCAAATACATAATGAAACGCGCCTTATGGGTCAATGGCAGCCTACTTAATTATTTGTACATTTGTCTCTGACGGCCTATTATATTGATATATATTTTATGTTTCTTTCTCAAGTGCATATGAATTGTAACGTATGGATCGTCAGCAAGTATACCTGTCTCTTTCATTCGTCAGCACGCACATATATCTGTCCCTCTCCCCCCCAGCGACGTTGGAGTCGATGACGATAGTGGAGGCGGTGTCGTCGGACGCGCTGGTGTTCCACCAGACGTTCAAGCGCGTGTGGCCGGCGTCGCAGCGGGACGCGCTGTTCTGGTCGCACGTGCGCGCCGCCACGGATAACACGTACGCCGTCATCAACCACTCCACTACCAATGCTGATTATCCCGTGAGTTTTGATCGTATTGACCGACTCTTTAGGTCTAGGTGTAAGTAAAAATATCGATACCGATAAATGTCGATATCGGTTATGGGTGGTATCGATAGCTATCGATTTTTTAGAGATTGATTTATTGATATTTGTAAATTTTCCAATATATAGTTGTATCCCAACGACTAAGTCAGCAATGGGGGCATATTTGTATAATAATATCGTAAATACAAATTCTCCGCTGATGTAGTGGCACATGGCAATATGTACGCCGTCATCAACAACAACAACTTTAGGGCAGCTATGTGGGCATGTGTGTATAAAAATATGGTGAACGATACTCTCGTCAAATGAGACAACATGCTGTCCATTTTCTTAAAAATAAGCCCCCAAAGCAGCGGTTGCACGCGACAATACGTGACCTTGTCTTAGGCGGTTCTTTAGGCCATGATTACGACTGCAACGGGGATATATTTGTTTGAAATTATGTTTAGTGTCTCATTGTGTTGACATTTTTAAACATATATCCTAACATAACTATTCCACTAATATGTGTATGTATGTGTGTGTATATATACAGTCGAATACGGGCGCGTGCATCCGTCTGTTCGTGACGGTGTGCCTGGCGTGTCGCAGCTCGTGTCCGGCGGGGGAGACGCCCACCAGAGACAATATCACCACCAGCATCGCTTACTGCAGCACAGGTAAGAGTCAGCGTTAACGTCAGCTTTAGCGTCAGCGTCAACGTCAGCGTCGTTATCAGCGTTAGCCTCATCAGCGTTTGTCATCATTAAAATTCGTCATCATTAAAATAAAATAGAGTTATATGGGGGTCAGAGAGTTCTTGGATGCCTAGAATTATAAAATAATACGGTTATCGGTTAAAACATAAGGGAAAAAGTTAAGTCTTCCTTCAATAAAAACATAATGTCAACTATCTATCAAAATAAAAAGAATAATGAAAAATAATAAAGAAAAACCGTTCGTACAGATCTCTATATCAAAGACCACTAGAGGTTCTATGAGGGAATACAGGTTTGCTATAGTTATAAAATATTTGTGACGTTAGGGGAAGGGAGATGATCAATAAAATGTTAAGTTTTCGAGTCACAGTTTTTGTGACTAATAATGTATGACAAGGTGAATGAGGAACTAAATTATAGGGTTGGTGATTAAGTGATTGCCGATTTGACTAAAATAAAGATCAGATAAAGAAAAAAAAGAGTATTCTAAACTAATTTGTCTATACTCTTATTCACGTCATCGTACAGATTTGTTTGAACACTTGATTAAGCAAGAAAAAAATAAAACAAACAGTCTCCATCTGATAACATAAATCCCAGAAAAAAATATTGTTATCTTAAAGTTCAGTGCACGAATTGAATACTCAATTTATATGGAAAATTCGATGAATAATTTGTTTGTTGCTGACTTGTACAGTTTATTGGTCGTAAGATCGCATGCCCGATGTTATCAGAACAGAATTTCAATTAGGAGGGTCATTGGTGCATCGACCTTAGTATAAATAGTTTTATTTCTGTGGAAATGTAGTAATCCTAACATATAATAGTAACAAATTAACATGTTCTTTATATGTACCTAGTAGACCGGGCAGACGTTGTTGTGCAACACATTCCTCTTAGTTGTCCACATAAGTTACTCCTTACCTTAAATTTTCGTATACATTTTGTAAATGCTCATTATAACAGAAAACTTTAGTTATGGGCGTTTTAATATCTTCAATAGATTGGCTGGTCTCTTGAAGTATCTCGACTACAGCACCACCTGCCGGGTACAACTGTAATTCGAAACCATACTCTGTTCCTCTAAAATACGTCGCAAAATTTTATTTTTATTGGTCCACGATTTAGTGATAAATACACGTACGTTGTGTTGTTATATAATAAGATTATTTATAATTTTGAAATCGCTGTAGTTATTTTATAAATATAAATAACAATAACACTACATTCACATGACGTGTATTACGTCTAAAATAAATACGACGTATTTGTATTACAAAAAAAAAGCATACAAATGGAGACCCTTTTATATTTGGTTTTGGATCATGTTTAATTCACTTGCAAGATTGTTATATGAGTGTTTAATCTATATCTATACTCTATAGAGTATAGAGTCTATACTAATAAATAAAATTGGAGTGTCTGTTTGTAATATTAAAATAACCGCTTTAAACTAAATGCATACGTATGTATACACGTTACACATACCGAAATGACATTAAAAAAAATTATTGTCTGTCTGTCTGTTTGATCCGGCTAATCTCTGAAACGGCTGAATTGATCTTGACGGGACTTTCACTGACAGACAAGGAGTATCAAGGAGTAACTTAGGCTACTTTTTTACTTTCGTTTTGGCGTGGGTTTACCGAAGCGAAGCGAGGGCGGGTCCACTAGTTATTATATAAATATCTTTTTTAATGCTTTATTTATGTTGTTCCAGTGAATCCGGGTGGATGGGCTCCCGCTGGTGTGCTACGCGCGGTGTATAAGCGTGAGTACCCCAAGTTCCTGAAACGGTTTACGAACTACGTTGTGGATCAGTGTCGCGGGAAACCACTTGCCATGTAGCACCCGGGTGATACAGTACCCGGTAGTACCCGGGTGACACAGTACCCGGTATTACCTGGGTAACTAGTACCCGGTAATACTGCAGTGTCATAATACTACTTTGGAGCTCCTGGGTGAAATAATATCCGGTTAAATCCGGATAATACTTATTATATTATAGCCGGGCGTTGACCCCGATCTACTTGTTAATGTATGTAACTGTACACGCCGGCTTCAATGCAATTTAATTTTAACCTTAACTGTATTTGAATAGAGTACATTTTAACATGGACATTTTTCATGAGGTGTAGATGAAATCGTTGAAACCGGTGGTACAATTACGGTTTTATTAATAATATTAAAAAAAACTATTTCGACGATAATGATGAATAGGATGAGGTATAATAAAGATGTCTATGTAGTTATGTATAGATCTCTATTTGTACATAGTCATCGTTTCATATATTGAGGGTACACTGTGTATGATATCTGCACGTTGATAGAAATTCAGGGTTCGCGTTCTGTTTTTTATTTACTGTTAAATGTATATTGTAAAGGTGTATTTTATGTATTGTGTAGCGTGTATTGTATAATTCAAGGAAATATAAGTATTGTATTGTAGTTTCATATTAACGGTCGACAACTTCGAGGGTGCTTGTTTAATGTTATCGTGGACCTTTGTAGTGCCATGGGTACTCACGGTTATTGTGAAATATCGATGTGATGTTGTCTTGTATCGATTTTCGAACCTAGCATCGTCTGATAAGTTCAGTGTGTTGCTTATGTTGGTATAATGCAAAAATTGTGAGTACCTGTTATGTTGAAAATTTAAATGTCTGCGTAAATATACTTTTGAATACATAATACATTATGCTCGTTTATATATTTTTTTGTTTCAATGTAGTTTCAGGTAGAAATGATACGTAATCTAAGAAGTTGCGTCTTCCAAATTTTCACTACGACTTTTCAAATTTTCCAAATTTTCACTCATTTTAACTCAATAAAAAGCTACACGTACTTTTACAAATAAAATATTGAATGCTTATTGTATTATTTTTGTTATGGTTGTCGTGAGAATTATACTTTTTTTATTTTACACATATATATCTATAGTCTTTTACAGATTGGTTTTTATAACTTTCTCTTATGTTTAAGAGGAAGAGGATTTAACCCAGTGTTATATAAATCTTTAATAGATTTAAAATTACACCCCAATTCATTTCCAAATATAAATATCGTATTTTTTTCTAATACTGAATTATCTGTAAATAGTAAACATAATCGTTGTTTTCATGTAATCTGATTTTATGTAATGTAAATATTTTTTAATACAATGTAAAATTCATTGTATAATTTATAAAAAATATATAAAAACATTTACATTATATAAACAGAAATGGTTATATCCACCGAAAATGATGGATTTGAAACATATTTTTGTTTTAGATTTCTTGATTTTAATGTAGATTAACAGGGACAAAAAATAGCTTGTACTTATAAAATATGAAACATTGAGTTGATATATTATAATGTATGATTATGTTTTATTGTTTAATTTATAACAATTGTAATGCAAATCGTTTTCATTCCGTTCTTGCTGTGTTATTACATACATACATTATAAACTAGAAGGGTATTTATTGCTTTGAATTTCTATTTATGTCTCAATTTTTTGGGGTTCTATGTACGTTGGATGGGCTACGGATTGCATTTATGATAGCGCAGTGGTCGGATTGTGTTCGGTATGACATACCAATTGAACTTTTTATTTGCGACATATACAGTGTAATTGTTCATATCGACGCTAGAAATCATAGAGGTAGTAAACCGCAAAAGGTTGTTTTAAAATTGTTTTAGGATACTGCTATTAAAGTAACCAAAAATGCATCTATGTCTAGTGCCCAAAAATGGTAACTTTAAGTCGACAATACGGATGTAAGATTTTTTCGAAAAAAGCAGTATTTCTACTATGATGAACAATTTTAATTTTGCGGGTTACTATGTGTATATTTTCTAGTGTCGATATATTATGCTATTATAATATTTTATAAAAATTGTATTTTGGGTTTGCGTACTCACTCGCTAATAAATCATTGAATGTTAATATTATAAAATAGCTATGTATAATTCGTGTATACATATAAAATATTAAAATAATTTGAATCTACTCTAAATATTCAGGATATTTTTAATTGGTATGTGGTATCATTTAGATAAGACAGGGTTTTAGGACAGAAATGGGCAGGATTTCTAATAGCTTACGAAAAAAAAATTAAGGGTTCTAAATGATTTTGAATTGTAAAATGAATATTCAAGTTGATACATAAGTTTCAATTGTTTTATTCTTGAATAGCATCCTTTTATACTTTTAAGTATGTACATACATATATTTTATTAAATAAATCGCGTTACTATATTTCAATATCCAAAAAAAATTAAAAAATTTAAGGAGTTTCGATATTTATAAAGAAAATACTTGATATTATAATGTTAATGTGAATATTGTTGGAAAATAAAATATATCATAGAATCAATACTTTTTTCGTTGCTGTTAGAATTCCCGCCAAAAGTTGTCTGTTCAAGACTAACTGTAAAGTATGTTTTTTAATTATTGTTTATAATAAAATGTTTTATGATATACGTTCGTTTTATTGAAAACTGGCGAACCCAGCTAACCTATATATACATACTAGAAATCGCCGGCGGCTCCGCCCGCGTAATTTTCCCGTTTCTGGAATATTTTTTTTGCTGCTCCTCTCCTATTCATCTTAGCGTGATGTTATATAGCCTATAAGTTTCCTCGATAAATGGACTATCTAACACTAAAAGAATTTTTCAAATCGGTC
This sequence comes from Lerema accius, assembly GCA_001278395.1. NCBI lineage: Eukaryota > Metazoa > Arthropoda > Insecta > Lepidoptera > Hesperiidae > Lerema > Lerema accius. Next base: position 64,044 of record LGAG01002349.1, read on the forward strand.
CAGTAGATTCTGAGATTAGAGCGTTCAAAGTCTTCCGCTTTATAATTAGTATATAGATATAGATATAATTATAGAATCAATGCATAATGATTGGTCAGCAAAATGGTTGATTGAGCAAAATGGTTGTTGAATCTCCTGTAATTTTATTTTTCCCTGGTACTTCCAATCTACCAGGAAAACATAACAACGTAGGAGGAGGCTTTTTCAGCAAAATTTTTGTTCAATCTCCTGTAACTTTATGTTACCCTGGTACTTCCAGTCTACCAGGAAAGCATAACGTAGGAGGATGCTTTTTTATCAAAATGTTTGTTCAGTCTCCTGTAATTTTATGTTACCCTGGTACTTCCAGTCTACCAGGAAAGCATAACGTAGGAGGAGGCTTTTTTAGCAAAATGTTTGTTCAGCTCCTGTAATTTTATGTTACCCTGGTACTTCCAGTCTACCAGGAAAGCATAACGTAGGAGGAGGCTTTTTTAGCAAAATGTTTGTTCAGCTCCTGTAATTTTATATTACCCTGGTACTTCCAGTCTACCAGGAAAGCATAACGTAGGAGGAGGCTTTTTTAGCAAAATGTTTGTTCAGTCTCCTGTAATTTTATGTTACCCTGGGTACTTCCAGTCTACCAGGTGAGCATAACAACGTAGGAGGAGGTTTTTTCAGCAAAATGTTTGTTCAGTCTCCTGTAATTTTATGTTTCCCTGGTACTTCCAGTCTACCAGGAAAGCATAACGTAGGAGGAGGCTTTTTTAGCAAAATGTTTGTTCAGTCTCCTGTAATTTTATGTTACCCTGGTACTTCCAGTCTACCAGGTGAGCATAACAACGTAGGAGGAGGTTTTTTCAGCAAAATGTTTGTTCAGTCTCCTGTAATTTTATGTTTCCCTGGTACTTCCAGTCTACCAGGTGAGCATAACAACGTAGGAGGAGGTTTTTTCAGCAAAATGTTTGTTCAGTCTCCTGTAATTTTATGTTACCCTGGTACTTCCAGTCTACCAGGCGAGCATAACAACGTAGGAGGAGGTTTTTTTAGAAAAATATTTGTTCAGTCTCCTGTAATTTTATGTTCCCCTGGTACTTTCAGTCTACCAGGAAAGCATAACAACGTAAGAGGAGGCTTTTTTGCAAAATTAACAATACATTATTTTACGTATAATATACGAATAGATATAAGATACTCGTATGACTTGCTGAACTTTTTTTGGGTTAACAAGTCCAACAGCCGACTATGTTACTGTTTGAAAATATAAGTTATAAGGAAACGTATGTAGTTAAAATAATACAAGTATTTTGTAAGTATCACTTTATTTACAACACTTATGTCATTCATATTATTTCAAACATAGACATTTATTAAAGGGTTCAATTTAAAGGCATTGCTTAAGTTTAAAACAACAATTTTGCAGCTATACAAACACCTGTTACATAAATATAAATATTCTACTGACGATACAATCAATTTTATTTAAAGGCAGGTTTTACTCAACCTTTTATTAACACAAATAGTATTTCTTAAGCAACACGCCTCTCTTTTCATGTTTCAATTTAATGTTTTTTGTATAAAATTTATCGCTTTAAATGCTTCTCCATTTACGTACTGCCCTCTAACGGATTAACTCCGAAATTATTTTGGGTAATCTTTAATATTCCAAATAGGGTTTACTTACTAACAAATTGGTATAAAGCATTTAAAGCGACAAATTTTAACAACTATGAAAAAGTATATTTTAGCAATGAATTCAAGTGGTAATTAAACTCATATTATTCTTCATAATTATATAAAATTCACAACAATTAATAGTTAGTTTTAAGTTATCTATAACCACAAAACAGGGGCCAGCCCTATCTTTCTATATTTATCAAACTCCTTAAACTTAACATAAATTAAACTAAATCATTGGGTTACGTGTAACAACGGTTTGAACTTTTTTTAAAACAAATCTCGAACAATTTGTTTAGTCTGTAGTCAAAACACCATTCTGTTCGATAGGTACTCTGTGGACACATTCTAATTTCGATTATTTTTTATCATAATCTTTAATCAATGTATTCATGAGATTGTTTTTTTTCAATTAGAAAAAAAAGTATATAACATTTATTTACTTACATCAAATAACACTTATCTATATAAGAATACGAGTGATTTTCGCTCGCAATACGCAGTATTAATCGTACTTAGTGCACATTCATCGTATGATTTCACATTATATTTCCATAAAACATTTATAACACTAATACACGGTAAATTTAAATAAATTGAGCCAACAAGCAAAGTAACTGTTATTTATCTGTATTTTGTCTATGGCGGGAACACGTACTAATTGTAATTATATTACTAAAATAAATATTAATATGAGATTGAACACCATCATCTATAAATTTATATAGAAATGAAAGTTAGAGCAAGCGCAAACTGGCGAATGAAACACCAAGACGCAATTTTCTGACTCAGGTTAGTATCGTAGCATTCAAATATATACCTTATTTCAATTGAATAAGATTGAATATGAAGCGACAAATTTAAACGTTCCGCCAGTTTACGCTAGCTGTAACACTAACTATGAATTTATGAATTATATAATATTTTAAATTTTAAATATAGAACAACAACATCGAAGTGATTTAAATTTTGACCGTTATATTGACGTTACATTGAGCACAACAAAGCGTATCATCTCAACATTAAATCTACTGTATAAGTTATATTACTTACGATACCAGCGTCATATAGACGAATACTACCTAATGTAGTAATATACTCATTAAAAACATGATATACCTTATTCGAATAAAATAGTACAAGTGTTAAGCAATCTTAGTAATTATTAAGTAGGTAGACGTTAAGTAATATTAATAGTTAGATATATATAAAACCATTAAAAAAAACTTGTCCGAGATAGAAGTTGAAGTGTCAGTAGTTTTCGAAGTTAGAAAAACTTCATAAAGTGTTCGAAAAATTTGGAATTTTGATATGATGAGGCCGAACCGTTAAATAGATAGGTACTATAAAAAGTTAGTATAAAAATAGGACTCCTCTGAAAGCTCAAGTGTAAAAGTGGACCAATTATTACAATTAGATAAAAAATCTAAGTCAGAGTAAATATTATAAATATTAAAATTAAATAAGGTTGGATAATTTGTGCTGTCATGGCGGACAATGACGAACATAAGTGTACACTGCACCTTAAAGTCCGGTGCACACGTAACGGTATATCGGACCAATTTAACTACGACCGGATTACACATTTATCGATTTAATAGTGTCATATTATATACCGATATATAGTTAAGTATGCACCAATATTTTTTGTATGAATATTGTACTATTGTTTTGCATTCGAACGGGTAAATTAGTAAGCCGATGGTCTTGTACCAATACATTTATAAGACAATTAAATTTTTCACTTTCGAAAATCTTTTTCATATAAATTGTACGTTAAATCTACGTTCAGACTCTTATTTTTAAATCGCAAAGACTGACTAAAAATTGTTTCTATAGACACTGTTTTTTGTAAATATTTTTGTGGGTTCTTGACGGCACGCGTGTACAAACTATAAATGAAATAAAATATCATTTAAGCAAATAAATAAATACCCGTTTGAATAGCAACTGCAGATATTAAAAACACCTCATACATTATCAGAAGAGGAGACATTTGCGGGGAAGGTATCGACGTTACATCAATAAGATATTTATGCGACAAGTTACTTATTTATAAGAATTAGTAATTATATTCAATATTAATCTAGTACAACTACTTAAAAAGACGATATCAACAATCATAGTTCAAAGATATCCACACTAACACGGATATAATTAGTATAAAATAAGCGTATATTCGGACACATCCGTCAGGCACGTGTCTTGCCGGATGGCGGATGCCGGATGCCGGATGTGGGGGATCCGTTTCAGACTTTTTACGTTGACATCCAAATGCACTCTATACGAATTCTTTTCGCACAGACGATACCTCAGAGCTCTTACACAGATAATACATACGCCGGTAGACATACATACAAAATGCTTTAAACTTTTAAACACGAATCTTTTAATTTCCAAATATTTATATTAATTACTTTTACTGATGCCATGTTATAGTCATAAGTCATCCAGTTCAATAGGAAGGTCCTAGTAAGATAATCAAAGTTCTCGAAAATTCCTTTGACATTCTGTTCCCTAAATTTCTCAAAGCTCTTCATAAAATCCTTTTCACGACAAATTTTATATGTATTCATCCAATTTTCATTTCTTTATAACATTATACATAATGAATGCACTGGTTTTGAGACAATAGAAAGTTTTAAGGCCATGAGTATAAATTACTTTCAAGGTGGTAAGAAGCCTGCAAAATTACTGACTCATAATGAGTACAAAGTTACACACTGTTTAAGTTAAATTTCATAGAACCTGACAGATGGCGCTGTAGTCAAAACAATAAACAGTAATTTTCTTCTACTAATATTTTCCAAGGAAATAAAACCCTACTCTCATTTTCCCTTCAAAATCCACATAATAGAATGGAGAAAAATCAACTGTCAGAACATCAGGCTATAATAAAAAGTAAGTCTAAGAGCAAATCTTTACTAATCGGTCAATTTACATCCAATTTACTCCAGTAAATGGATGATGCGGTAGATGAAGATGTTCGAACCAGCGAATAATCAGTGGAAGTAAATCATACAATAGTCAATCAACCCTTGGTCGAAGGTACTAGATCCTCATGGATCCTCTTGATCATCTTACTCCTCAGCCGTGGGTTGTGTGGTGTTGGCCGGTGGTATGGCCCGCTGCGCTCGCTTGACGTCAGCCAGCGTGGTGACGCCAGCGTCGTCAAGTTCACGCCAGCGTTGATGGTTGGTGCGAGCGTGGTTCACCAGCTCTGGCATGTCGATGAAGGCTGGAATATTAAGTGAAATGTTAGGTGATTGACAGTTGTGCTAGTAGGTAATTAGAGAAAAATATTGGAGTAAGTATCAGTCCGTCAGTCATCTATAAGGTGGGAATGTGCTGTAATTGGGGTATCTCGTATTCAAGTCTCTCTCCTGGTCCTCGTGTCCCTCACAATTGACTAGCAACAAAGTGACATCTGACACCGCAATTCTTGGCAAAGCATTCCCTACAGCTGACGATAATGTCACCCAGTCCAAGCTTCTGTCACCATCTCATCCGTCTACTGGAACTACTCCTGGACTCCTAGACGACGCACCACACGAACCCTACTAGACCTGGAAGAAGCTACTTACCAGCCCAGGCCTCCATCATGTCGATGATGATGAAGTCTATGAATCCGATCTGCGAGCGCGGAATGGAGCAGGTGGCGCGGTCGAACATCGGCATCACCACCGGCAACTCCTTCGCTTTCTCCTCATCCGTCTGGAGGAAGTATTCTTCCGCGATCCTGGAATTAACATGAATGGGTCTTTAAAATCTGGCCCGTTAACCTCAGTTTGTGGACTTCACTACATCTTCTAGAACAAGCATTTAGAATTCCTGTTCATAGATGAAATATTACTAGGCGAATTCCTGATGATTTTTGATGCGATTTTTGATGCGACGATTATGACAACCTACTATTCTTGTCTGCACACTTGGCTACTATTTCCATCAACAAAACCTAATACACTTATCATCATCATAACCTTGCAGCAGCTTGACTAAATTACATTTTACTTCTGGTACCAAGATAATATGCTTACCTTCTGGCCCATTCAAAAGCGAACTTCTGCGGACGCGAGGCGTTGGATACGTCAGCGCATTTGATCATCATCCTCTTGATGAGGACCACGTTCTCCGGCAATGACAGCGCAGTCGTATCCAAAGATAGTGGTTCCTGTGATACACAAGTTCAGATGGCGTTTAGCGTAAACATAAATAACCCTGGCATGCATACTTAGATAGAAGTCTTCCAATCTGAACGTCAGTCACAGCATCCTTCCATAAACTGTTAAAGACCACCTTGAATCTAAAATTGGAGAGTTATTTTAAGTAACTTTTCAAATCTGACCCCTTTTTTACTTCTTATAAATAAGTTAATACTTGACCACAGTCCCGCCTGATGGTAAGTGACGTCATAGTAAGTCTTGCTAAATAACGTATCATCTGGTAAAGCACCATTAACTTAGAGGAGCTCTATTTCCTTTTACCTTGAAGACAACCGATCTTTCTCAAACGAGCACATTGACACTGGCAATTGGATCCAGTCCTTCGTAATCAATACTCACATCAGTCTGCATGCCGTCCTCCTTGCTGCCGCTGCTCTTGGCATAGAACACGTTGACGAACTTGGCGAGATGCTCGAAGTGTTTGGTCATCTCCGTGGCGAGGATCATGTCGATGATGTTGTGCCGCAGCGTCTTGTATGTGTCGCGGTCGAGATTCTTGAATATGTTCACGCGGTCGTCGTCTGGATAAAGTGAAGAAGGTTTGGAGTTTTAATTGAGTTCAGTAATCCTGATAACACTGGTGGAAAATATGATCTGTTGCACATGTACAAATATGTAGTAGGTAAAGATTTGTTCTCGGATCCTGTGTTTGTATTTGATGACCCGGAAGGCGCAATGGTTATCATGCCGGTCCGTCGTTGTATGGGTCCTAGTGAAGCAGAAATTTGAAAGATTAATCCCAATTTCCGTCTTATGCCTGGGTGCGCCCTTTGTCATGTCCTGTCTGAATTCTGAATCTACGTGACTTACTGAGAGTAAGTTTGAAGGTGAGCGCGGCATGATGAGACTCCAGCACGCAGACGTCGTTGTAGAGGATGGCGAGCGGGTGGCGCGAGTTGCAGAGGAAGGCGGAGGAGGTGCCGGGGTGGTCGATGTCGTGCGCCGCCGCCGCGATCAGCGCAGCTGCTGCCTCCAGCGGCTCCAGTACTCCTTTCAGACGGTCCTTCTCCAGGAAGAAGGCTACGGCCTGCGGATATACGAGAGTTTGAGGTTAGGAAAGCTAGAGGTTACGACAGCTAGTTTAAGATAAGACAGGAGGAAGTAAACATTTTCCTTGTGTTTTCCTTTTCAGAAATAAATAAAAGGAAGAAATTCTGGCGACAAAGATCATCAAAAAGATGTGCGGAGGAGTTTATTTCCCCTTTCTTCTCCTCCATATTAAAGCACCTTTACGAAACGGGGGTAGATTCAAAAAAATTGACGTGCATAAGAGTATCATTGATACCTGTATGAATAAATGATTTTTGATTTTGATTCCTTTTTTCTTCATAGAAAAAGTTTGTCTTTGCTTGTTCGTAAAATAGGTTACTTTCAGCTATATTCTCTCATGCTTGTGGTTTTGAACAACGGGCAAGATTAGTTTTGTTAGTTAAACATACAAGTGGTGACTTTGCAGCGAACATAAAACTTCAGAAGGACTGATGGTATGGATGTGAAGGAGCGAATCTATGAGTAAGTTGGTATAATATGGTCTTTTAGCGTTACCTGAAGTACATCAGCAGCATGCGTAGAGTTATGGTAAGTGTTGACGGCATGGTAGTTGGTCTCGATGACGGTCAGCCAGTGCAGGAGGGTCCTCTCATCACACTCGAGGGTGGAGCACACGTCGAACCGGCCCCCCATGAGTGCCAGGCCGAGGTGAGCCAGCGGCCGACCGCGCGTCAGATCCTCTAGCCGGAAGATCTCGAAGTCCCAGCTCAGAGCCGTGTCTAACAACTCTCGGAGTTGACCTGATGTCTGAAAGCGAAATTGACTTAGACTTAGGCCCTTATTTATAAGGATCTCAGCTTGAGAGTGTATTATTAAGTGTCGTTTGTGAATGCTTATAGCGCTGTGACATATGAGCCGTATGGCGTAATGTTTACAATGCCGGATGGTCGTTCAATAAGTCCTTGGTAATGTCCCAGCAAGACAGAAATTCGAATGATGCGTTTGGAAATCTGATTTCGGGCTGTATGTGTCTTTTGTCTATTGGTATTGTTCGGGTATCGTACTGTAGGACAACGAGTGTGTAGCATTATCCCCGCCCTAGAATTAATCTGTCATTTGACCCTGTCGAGAATCAAACCTGGGACCCCTCGCTACGAAGACAAGATCATCTATAAGATTAAAAGCTAATAGCTTGCCTGTGAAAGCAGATTCCAAGTCTTGACAAAGTTTCCTAAATATAAAGATAACGTAGTTGCAAAGAAGTTATTAAACAGTAAACACGCCTTCTAATCATTTACACTCGAACTTGTCATTTAATAACTATTTACACTGATTACACTAATCACTTAACATCTACATTTATCATTTACAGTTGCTACTTCGTAATGTACTTGACAAAGTAAATTAGCTGAGGGAAAAATTGCGTGTTTAATATATGTTTCATTATGTACCTAATTAGGAAAATGTGAAAATTTCTGAGCTGATATACTTGTACCCTACCCTACCCTTTGATTTCCTATATCGTGTTACCTGAGCCTATTGCCAAATGCCTTTCCTTCCATTCTCACGCCAAATGCCATCATCTAAATGTATGGGAATGACTTATACGACTTTTTTTCGTGCCCAATGTCATTCCCATACATTTTGAAGAGAGTGCTTGGCGTGAGCGTGAAGGAAAAGGCATGCCTAGAAGGGCTGATGTAATAAAGCATCTATAGATTTTGCACCTTTTTAATAGAATTTGTGCCTTATGCGTATGGAAAAGACGTATATTTACCTTATGCTTGATATTAGTTCTATTAGTTTGTGACCGGACAACAGTGGAATCGTTGCTGCTTCGCCGCGAAGACAGCACATTGGTCGGCCCTTGCTGAAAACAAATTTACACATATTAAAACATACATTTTACCAACATCACCACAATTACGTAGTCTTTTAAAACAAATATGATAGAAGTAATGTTTCTACGCAGTTCTTGCTAAGAGTAAAGTGAAGTGAAGAACATTTTCGCACATGCCTAGCTTTAGAATGAATGCGCATACCTATTAGTTAAGAAAGTTTGAAAGTTGTTTGAGTGTAAAGCTTTTGATGCAGTTCAATGACCGTATGTGGACTATGCTGGAATTGTATGAGCTGTCAGAGGTGAGGAATCTACTTGCTAAGCCTATTGTTAGCAAAGGAGGAGGCTATTTTTTTATCTAACAACGCCAAAGGTAAGTTTACTCAAAGTATGTACGAGAATATCCATTATATGGCAAGCTTTACACCTCAAACGGTGTGAATAATGTCTATTTCTACCTATTAGGTGCGTTACATTTTTCTTCAATGTAGGAGCTATATAGGCTATACAATTCTTTGATATGGCCTTCCCAATATTTTTGCAGTCGCGTCATTTGTTTTTCTATTGATAAAGACGTCCTATTTTATAAAATTGTTGGTTCTGTTTTAATATTTTGTCAAAAAATTATAATGGTAGAAGGGATTGAAACCCAGTACAAAGACTATGGAATGTAGAAGCCGCATTTTCCCCACCTCTGAACTATGCTATACTCATGTGAACTGATCTGCACTCACGTGGGCGACGCTAGTGGTAAATATGAGCTCTGTAAAGAAATTTAGTTGGAAAAGTATTAATTAATTTAAGATCACAATTGTACTAATATTTATAACTGGTTTCATATAAGACGAGTACAGTTTTGATCTTAATCACTTAGTTACTTACTTGAGTTATTTAGTTTTATAAAAGATAAATATAATTAAGATCATGTGTCGCGTGATACTTTAAAAGATATTTGAACAAACATCATTTTGTTTAGACTTTAGTATCGAATACTTACTTTTTATAGTAATTAAACAACTATAAAAATATTTGTTGGTGGCAAATTATATGACCTTTTAGGAACTATCAGATAAAGATTTGAAAAGTACTTACCTACCTACTACTTAAATAAATTAATAACTGTAGGAAACTACTAATTTAATTATTGGCAAATTAATGAACTAAACAGAAAACTATTAACAGTAACTGGCTTCTGCATTCTTCCCGGTCAACAACGCATTGTCGTACTGTACTGATCAATTACGTCAAGGGTTCTCAATCTTATGCAAATTACGGCACATTAAAAGCTTAGTTATACGTCTTGGCGCCGTAACGTACCGTACAGTGATGGATATCTTTTAATTTAATTTGTACTCGCCAATACTTAGTTTAAAGTTTTAGCCGTCTCCGCGCACACTTTGAGAACTACCGACTTATCTACTTGCAATCAAATGACTATTACTCGACTAGTTACATAAAAAACTTTCTAGAACAACTCAGTTCAATCATGTTAATTAAAACTTCGCGTACCGAATCAGTAATGTAATAAATCAAATTCATGGTTAATTAAGCGGAGAGATCATTGCAATGGTAATACGGTTAATCTGTCCGCTTACAACGATTAAATTAATTGTAATAATTACTTTGATTAACACGACATAATTTGATCAGGCATTAATTTTACAGAGTCCATACTGATTACTGAAACACGAGGAGAAATTCAGAATTTGACTTTTTGTTGGAATTTAACTCTTTGGATTCGGAAATAATATAAGTATTACTATTGATTTATTTGAAAAACAAGATAAAAGAGAATAAATATAGGATGAAAATTAAGCTAACAAAAAAAGGAAAAGTTTGTTTTTATATTGCACGGTATCAAAAAAAATTATGACATCAATTCGTTGTTGAAAATATTAAACGCTAAAAGCACTTATAAAACTTCGCTTTTATTAAACTAAAAAAAAATACTCATACATAATATTATAACACTATTTTATAGCTCTATCTAGACTGTTTATTCTGTGTTTACACCTTCAATACTGAAGTAATCCAAGTAAATAATTTCATGCAAATAGTTTAATATAGTTTTCATATTGTATACCTATGGTATCATAGTAACCAAGTAAATAATTTCTTACCTATAGTATTGTTTTCATATTGTATATGGTACCATACTGTACGGTATCGTAATGATGTTTGTCCAAATCCAACCATAGAAAGCACAATGCACGTGCTTCACTAACCAACTAGCGATCAGATGGAGTTAGATAAGAAAGTGGGACAGAGATAGATACTATACTAAACCTCCTACCATAAAATAATAGTTTGTGTTCACTTGCTCCCGCTTGCCAAGCCCGAACAGGATCATAAACAGATAAATATAAAGTTAGTACACATCAACGAAGTAATATCACGTTATTACGATACTAAAATAAGCTCGGTCACACAATACACCTAGTTCTGTATAGGTATAGCTGTGCCTCTCTGAAAATAGGTCTATAGTTTTCAAGATTACTTATCAATTTAAACATTGTAAGTAATCTATGTCAAATTCTGTTGCCTCAGATACACATGCAGACAAGTGCATGCAACTTTTTGTTAATTTATCAATAGATTTTTTTATTTTTATTTAACATTTTACTTTATTGGTAAACGACAAGCCGCGTCACATTTCGTATTTTTTTAATTTCAAACTGAGGTCAAATAAACAACTTTAAAGGCTTTTTAATCAGCATAAAAAGTTGTTTTGTTTAGTGTTTTTCACACAATTTTTTAACAATTTATTCAGAAAAAATTACTACATAACATACCTATAACATAATTTGCGTGTTCCTTTTATATTTTAGAAATCAGAAAAGTCGATAATTTAATTGTCATATTATTTGTACTATAATCAGAGGGGCACAGTAATTGGTTAGGGATAGGTACTTCAAATAACTAATAATTATTAATTTATTACTTGAAATTATCATTTGTTAATGATATCATTTGGTATTTCTAGAACGCACTTTGCATTACGTAGGTACCTATTTAAAAGCAAAAATTACAATAATAATTCCCTAATAGATACGTTTATATTTTTTTAACAGTAGGTAGGTACAAAATAACAAATGTGATACAATTTAATTTATTAAAGAATTGCTTTATACTTAGGTATAGGTAGGGTATGGCGTAACCTTACAGGATAGTGAATAAGAAAATTAGATAATGAATAGATATTGAAGAAAGTTTTTTATTTTTTACTCGTTTACCTAAAGAATCATTGTATTTCACTATTTTAAAATACTTATATGAATTTTTATTTGCTACTACATACCTTGAAAACTAAACTACAAAATAAGTAACATAGGTACTATTAGTAGTCTGATTAGTTAGCTATATTTTAACTTGTGCTACCTATCTATAGTTTTTAGTCATTACATTCATTTGTGTTCAGAATAGTAAGAAATACATACTTTTCTTTGTAACTTCTATAATTTTAAACTTTTTCAAGTAGGTAAGTAGTGTAAATCTGAACGTTACTCTTTTTTGTCCATTACCCGACAAATGGTATGAGCAAACGTATAATGTAGTATGTAATATCCGAATTAACGTCGAATTCCCGTCAAATAATTTCCCATCGTTACGAACGAACACAGGACGCCATTTTCTCTCAGAAATTGTTACAAATTCAACCCAAACTAAGGGGAAATTATCTTGTAATGTGCGTTAGGACGGAAATTTGCCGTGAAATGGGAAAACTTGTCTAGAACTCCGTGTTTCGTAGCTTTTATTTATCTCGTAAATAATGTTACGTTTCCATCATTCATAATAACCATAAATAATAGATTTATCGCTCTATTAAACCTGCTGTATTAGTCGAATCAACAGTTTTATTGGGCAAGTCTCCGATTATTGAGTAAATTAGTCCTGGTTGCTACCACTGACTAAGCTTAGTTAGTGTTTACCAAGTTTAAAGGGGAGTTGAAAAGGGGGGGGGTGTAGAGTCTAAAATCCCCCCCACACCTTCCCAAAATCATATACTTTACCCGTGACAAATTTCATTTCCATTAACTTGGTCAAGCCCTTTTCCAAACAACATTTTGGATTCGCCACAACTACACCAATTAATATCATGATTACATTCGTATTGTTTGCGGTAGGCAGCTAAATTTTAATTCAGCTAGCTTCTATAGAAGTCTGTGAAATAGAATAAAAAAGAAAACATGTCTCACCGACAGCAAAGCGCCGATGAGGTCGGTGGCTATGGGATCCTCTGCCCTCAGTTTAGGGTCTTCCCTCATCTGAGGGGAGTACAGCTCTGATGTCCTCAGCATATCCACAGCTCTCTCTATACACGCCACTGTACATGGGGGTGCACCCTCGGTTGCCGTGGACAGCAGTGAAATGACCTAGAAAAAAAAACATTTAAAGTTACACATTTATTCATTCATTCATTCATTCAATCAAGCGTTCATTTAATAATAGGAAACTTAACACAGATAACACAAAAATGTTTTTTTGTAATATTTTGTTTGTAGTTATGCGTATAAAAACGTATTAGATTTACAAGTCAGTCTTGAGGAATATGTATAGTTTTTAAGGTATTTTTTTAAGATTGTTAAAACACTGTAACACCTTGAAGATCGAAAAATAATGTTCGAAATTGATAGGTAACATTAACTAACGTTTAGCACAATGCTATCACTGTCAACACTCCGAAATACTAAGAATTACTTCGAGAATCTTATTGCGTGAAAATATTTTTGTAAAAAATGCTAATGAACAAAAAATAATTTCTGGAATCATTTAAATGTCAATTGATTTTTTGCCTTTTGGCAATGAGTAATATTATTTAATTAAAATATTTAAGTGACAAAAAATATACTTTATAACAAATTTCCCATTATTGTTTTACATTTTATAAAGTTGAAGGTCAGTTCTGAATAATTAATAAAGCGTAATGTGGTTTTTGTAAGTAAACCAAAAGTTAAAAAAGATAATTTAAAAAAGTGGTATAATTTAATTTTGGATGTAGACGATAGATTCGAAATTACAATGCTTAACTGTATCCCCCGATTTTGTCATCATTAGGTAAGTATTTAGGATTGGTCCCGCATGGTAGCTTTAAAGACATATTCACCTCAAAATACAGTTAATGAATAGACAGTTACTGTTGAGTTGACATCAATTTCAGCGCAGAATTTTATCAATTCGAGCGAATTTTTTTTATTTTTACAAATACATTTCATTCAAAAATAGTTGAAAGGATAAAACAGTTCTCGGATTATCCACTCGAACCCGTTTCATCGGTACAAAAGCGTGACTCATACGGAATAAAAGTCCTCATCCGACCTCCCTTCGGATTTAGGTCAGCCCAGTATTTCAATCATGCACAACCCTATTCCTTTTTAAGGATCGAAACTGACTTTCGGAAATAAAATGAAGCAACACAAATATTAAATATACTTGTAATAGAAAGGGAAATACATGGCTACAAAAAATACGTAATCCAATATTTATCACCAATTTTTCATTTTTGTTTTTTAATGTATTTTGTATTTTTAAATCTGTTAGCAGACAGATTTCGTGAGAAAAACAAATATTTGTATATTTTGCATACAATAAAAGAAGTCTTCTCATTTATTTGTGCCTCAAGGACTCCGTATGTAAATAACTTAAAGAACCTCCTCCGATATTCACAAGTCTTAGTATTTTGCTTGCTTTGGGACTGAATTAAAGGTTTCAATAAATTCTCTAACTCATAAAAATTAAAAGAATTACGCAGTGGTGAATTAAAATTATAAAGTTAGGTTAGGTTAGGTTAGAAAAATGTAGAAAAGCAAATTTAGCAAATAGTTAAGCACATAATACAGACCTTAGTAATAGGCGCTTCTAGTGGCAATCCTTGTAGCTTGGCTAGTGAGGTACGTCGGAGTCCATCTGAGGCCACGGAGCGGACATCCAGGGACCCTCGTCTGATGGAGTGGAGAGACCCCCTCGCGCCACCAGAGTCGTTATTAGACTCGCAGACGAACACCACGTGCGATGTGCTTCTGTTGGGGAAGAAAATGGAGTATTACTTAGACTTTCTGTATTGTTGGCTGATAATTTTTTCATTTACCTACAGTGAACTTACTAGTTTACTATAGTCCCACCGTAAGTGTCGATGAAGAGTAAGATGAGTTGTGAATACACACTTAAAAGAAGTTTGTTAAATCTTATCTTGAAGACTCAAATCTTATTTATTCTCATTTTTATTCTTTTACCAATGTTATCTTTATCCTTTTAATAATGTATAAAGATAGAGATTTCATAGCCCCAGTAGAATGTCCAGTATTTTTAGTGCCATAGACAACACAGAAACACTCAAACATTCCCTCAGACTCCCGTTTATTATAGGTTTATTTTCATTAAGGATGATTATAATACAGATTGAAGTACCAAAGCTCAAACCATTTCACTAAAAAGTATAAAATTTAAGTGGATCTAAATCTTTATACGGTTCCGTAGTTTCCTCGATAAAAAACCGAAAAAGTTGCCATAAAATTGAGTTAACGGTTACAGCATTCCGTGTCCCTAACCGATCCAGTTACGTGAACGAACTAAACCAAATTAGTGACCCAGTTGTTTGCCGGAATGCCTTATGAAACTTGCGAGGTATTTTTGTAACCGCAATTCAAAGTTACGTTGTAATAATTGTACGTCACTTTGTTAATTTAATATATTTTATGGTTAATCTAACTGTAACAATATTGGGTTTTGTTTAAGTTAACCTTGAGTTTAGAAGAGCTTAATATAACAGATAGTAATCATACTACAAAAATATCTAGTAGTTTCGACGCTGATCTATGTTATATAACAATAACATCTACATTTTATAATTAGATGCTAAATAGGTATTATGTAGATATAATTAAGCAAGAAACCTGTTCACTTTAACCACCGCTAAATTAAATTCATACGAGTATTATTAAGTTCTTATTATCATTAAGTGTTATTGTGGCAGCTTTCGGTAACGTCGCTTCTGTTGTAGCCGTCGTTGCCGTAGTCAATAAATCACTGTCGTTGTTGTTTACGCCATTGCTGGTGTCAATGTCGTTATCATTGCCGTTGTGATAACGTTGTCTGTTATTGTCGTTGTTGTTATCGTAGTCATTGTTGTTGTTGTGGTCGTAGTTGACAATTCAATAGTTATGTTTCAAATTATTTTTATTACCTAGCAAGAGCAACAGTGGCGCCCCGGCACGGCAGTAAGATAGGGTCGGGTGCAGCTCGTCGTCGCAACATTACAGGAGCCTCGAAGTCTCTCGCCCCGCTCGTTGCCAAGCGTAGGGCTTCGCCCCCGATCGCTTCTGTCAACGGCCGGGGACCCTCCTCCGCGCGCCAGCCTACCACCCGCGTCCAGGACTTGTTTGTTAGCTGCAAAATATTGTTTATGCTGAAATTGCAGACAAGTAGTAAAGAGAAATAATTAGCTTAAGTAAAGACGGGATTTGGATTTGAAACAAATTAAACTTTGAAAAATTACGTTTATCTGTAACATTAAAATATCTTCCTACGTAATTTTTCTATAATGAATTCTTGTTAATTAGTAGGTACATTATTTATATAGTGTGCTCTATTTTTTTTTAACCCTTTTAGGGTAGGTAACCTCTTTATAATGCAATAGTTTTCTTACATGGTAACGTGTAATATTCCGCACTATTATGCTACGCTCCACTGGACACCAACACGAGCAAAACTATTCGAATCAACCGAATTCCAAATTTAAAACATCACTAGTCACTGCAAAATAAAAAATAGAACAATATCAAACTAACCAGTATCCGGTGCTGGTCATCGGCAACAGCGACGAGGTCTCTGCAGCGATCGACGGCAGCGGTGAGCGCGGCGGCGGCTGCAACCTGCGCCCGCGCACTGGCCGCCGCGGCGCGCGCTTGTAGGAGCTCCGCACACCACGCCGTCGAGCCTAGAGTTTCTACCATCACCTGGTAGCAAAAAATAACATAAAATGACGCTATACATATCAGAGACTTATTTACGTTAACATCCTTGCACACCACGCGGTTGAGCCTGGGGTTTCTACCATCACCTGGCAGCAAAAAATTATATAAAATGACGCTATACATATCGCAGACTCACGTTAAGATCGTCTATAGGCGCCTTAGATAACACTAAAAGACAACATACACAATACAAATCCATATTGAGCACCGAAATTAAAACTAATTCTTAAAGGTTACGGTTTGTTTAGTCCGTCATGATAAGAATCAAAGTGCCATATGGGTAGTCAAACTATGATACTGAGACATTATAAAGTAATGTCTAACCTTAAAACACTAATTCCTTATCTATTTAAGAAATATGACATCGCATCAGCTGTTTATGATGTTATTATTGTCTAAATCTAGCTATGCCCTTGTATCAGTGCAATTAAAAAAATCTACAGCTGTACAGTATCAATATTATACCTTACTTTGCTTCTGTTAATAAAAGCAGTTTTTACACGCTGCAATTTATTGTTTAACAAATATTTACACTATGCGTGGTCCCTACAATTTCACCTACCTCACCTCAGGGAAAAAGAGGCTTAAAACTCCAAGATTGCTAATTTGGTATAAACAAGCTCAAAATAATACATTTAACAACAACCATTAATTTAGATTAATACAAAAGAAAATGTATAAACCGGAGTATTTTATTGTTAATTACGAATTATAATAACGCTACTCCATTTAAATAAACCCGAATCATATTTCATTCTGTTATTTGCCGCCATTATTAAATGTTTCAATTTCGAATTTGTTTATAAAGCTCTCGTTTCGCAGACTGAATAGCGAGAGTCTAAAAGATTTACGAAATGTTGCGAGTTTTCAATTTGACCCGGCTGTTTGTTTACCGATGGTAATTCCGAGGAAAAATAGCTTTTGTTTGTGTACATTTATTGTTTGTTTTTAAAGGTGTGTCCGTTCGGGACTTGGTTAGAATTTTATTACAGACGGGCAGTATTATTCGCCTTCATTTTTTTTAGTTTTAATGTGGTTTGAATTTAATAATCGTGTTGTTTTATTGTGTAACATGATATTTATAAAATATAACAAGGTATTTTGCTTATACCTACTATCAATGGATATTTCTAGAAAGCGATCAAAGGAAATTCAAACTGTTTAAATGAATAAACTAAAAAGGAAATTACAAAGCAAAAATACAAAGAAAAGAAAACAAATCAGCAATCTTATTGTTAAAACAGTGCTTTCTTCGAAGCAATTGTCGTACTGATCAGTAGGTAATTAATCTCAATTTACTACGTTTAATAAAAGAACAAAGTTGTTGCGCAATTCGCAATGAATTGCGTTAAATTAATTATGTAACAAATTTCGAACTTTGGATCAAATGGTTCTATTAAAGGACGTAGATACTAGATTATGCGAGTTTTGGTGCATAGCAAAGTTCCTGGAAATTTTTCATGATATTTTCCGTGATATCTATCTACTAATGATATTAATGGTTATAAACATACCTACTTACTGTACGAGTATAGTATGTTGTGTTTAACAAATTGGGTAATGCCTTTTTTTGCTTGATTTAATGTGCAAATTATATTAAAACTTATGTCTTAAGTACCTATATGTTTACACTACGAAGTATTACAAACAACTGATTCATGTTACTTCATAGACAACATAAAAAATCGATTTTTTTTTAAATTAAACGTAAGCTGTCAAAAATTACGTTCTTATAATGATAGGTACCTTCAAACATTATTTATTGTAGATATTATTTCTAGGTTATAGAAGAAAAAGTTATATTTTAGTAATTTAAATACTAGGTACACTTACCCTATTAAACCCAGCTTCCAAGTATGGCAGGACAGCAAAATCATCCTTCAGATAAGCACTGTAACAATGAAAAAATATATCATTGTGTTATAAAACTCTCATTTCACCCATGATTACTATCTATGTATTTTTCTTAGTTTCCTATTAATACGACATTTCTATTATTCCTCTTGCCCATCGGCTTCTATTATCGTCATTTCTCTGAACTTCCCGCCAATTTCGTATTTTACTTTTTCTAACCGTAATTAATTTTTAATACTGGCCAGTATTTCATATTACCAAACAATAAATGCTTGAAATCATTTACCGTACAACTGGTACACTATAAAAAAACCACAAGACAAATGACAAAACAAACGTCTAAAGATATGAATAAGTATATGAAACTTACAACGCCCAACTATATGCTCCGATTTTCTTATCATTATGTTTCTAGGATTGGCCGCGTATTGTAGCAAATAAAGACGTATTCACGTCAAAAAGAGTTTCTTCTATCCTTTTATTATGATGAGTAACCTAATAAACCCGCAGGTACATTTCAATACGATCCTTAATGCGTCGTATCCATTATTTCGGTTTCAAAGATCCCTTGAGTCTTCAACCTCGCCTTAAGCTAATTTGCTTTTTACTGCAGATAAAATATGGAAATTACTCATATGATATATTACGGGAATACGAATTATTTTCAGTGTAAATATCGAATGTCTCGCCCGGGAGCAAATTACAGCGTATAAGTATATGTTCATACGCACAACGCTAATATTATCGTATTATATCCTAAGGGAGGTAATTCTATCCCCTATTCGTAATAACTAGTCTCAGACCAAAATATATAAAAGACTCAGTGTTCAGAATAAAAAAGTGAGGTAATTTTTATCTTTCTTTCACGATCTGACATGTGTCACCGAGTACGGTCTGCCAAGAAATGTACCGGGAAACGTTATCATTATCAACATTATGTTTTCCCTACTACGCTTCTTTGTTCCGAAGACTGTGTCTATATATTTCTTGGTCTGTGTAACTAGTATTTCAATTAAGCACTTATAATGACGACGTGATATCTAAACGAGAGATCAGGTTACTAATTTACGTCGTCGGTTTTGTGTTTCATATATGACATACATTGGTGTAGCGTTTCTATAAATGAATTATCGTTACATCTTATCGATTATTCTCGATACATTAGATTATCTAGTCGTTATAATCCAACAAGCCGTTTGGGCTGTTTAAGGGACCGTTCAAGTATTTACCCCCCCCTTTTATATCGTGCCATAACGATTCCTCTTTTTGAGTTAAGTCACTATTCCATTAAGAATAATATGGATTTAAAATCAGTTCTTGTGACATCAAGTCAGTAGGTAAATGAAATAAAAATCGTATCAGACTAATGGATAGAGATATAAAGTTATAAACACATGAATATATAAATATTTTTTAATGTACCATTTTGATTAAACATGGCTCATAAATATAAAAAAACTCACAGCCGAAATCGCTGAATATTTCGCAGAAATTTAATCCGACATTTTCGAAGCATTTTCGAACGAAAGCTTACATTCATATGAAAATGACTGAAAAATTCTCTGCATTACGTTTCATCTAAATTATACAAAATTTCGCACATTCGCCTGAAAAATTGGTTCTGCTTTTAAACATATCTCATATTGGTTTTATTCTTGTTCGTATATTTTTATTTGGATTTCAAATATTTTTTGTCTTTTAATACTAATGGTCGCTTCCAATATTCCATCTTTACGATTGTATGTACTTACCTATGCTTTGGTAAGTTACTCAGCTTAGGTCAAAAAGTAACATTGGAAAGAACTGCATTAAATCTAGTGTTCATTTTTATAAACTTATTAAAATAAAACGCGTCATAAAATACGTCAATAGTGCTGTGCTTAAGTAGAGTCCATACATTTTTAACTTGTCCTATGTAGCGCGCAGTTTTACGAGACTTGTAACGGAAATCACATTTCATGTTTTTCACACTTTTACAGTAATGTTTAAATGATTTCATCACTTCAATTTCCGATAAGCTTAAATATCTAAATAATTGTAAATACAACAACTGCTTTGAAAATGAATGTTTTTATTTTAAAAATAAGACAATTTAATAAAAGGACTAAGTATAATTTATGAGTGCTGTGCCCAAAGAAATCAATCCTAGGACGACTTGCTCGCTAAGCTATTTATCAACCACAGAGTCACATGGGTTGCTGTATACATTTTAAATTCAAACAGGGTCACTTCGCCAGGACTGCTCTAGCTCAACGAACCGGAAACGGTAAAGATCCGATCAAAGGTGTTTCATGATTGCGTGAGCTTAACCGGATTATTAAAAATATATTCCTTGAACAAAATAATACGAAATATCAGAAAGGAAACGGTATTTAAATAGGTTATATAATAAAAGGTTAATTTAGTTTGGTTAAGCAATAAAAGGTCCGTTTAAATTCGTACAGACAATGGTTATGTTAATTAGAAATGATGCTTGATGTAATGCGATATTATCCTAAAATAATGGTTAAGGTTTAACAATAAGAACCAAACCTAAATGGTTCTAAAAGTTCCTAGCTCAGATAAAAAAACTCTATCATTACGTTGAAGTACTATTGAGATATAATTGGGCAATAGCCTGCCCATGTACCGAAACTTCGACTGGGACAAATACTAACGATTACCTACCTATAAACACTAACGATTACTTACTGGACTACTAATATTTACTAACCGGATTACCCCAATAGCAGTTCTAACTACCATAGTCTCTAACTAACGAATAACAACTACCAATATTCTAATTAATTGGGTATCACTTACAGGACCTACTAACCAACTAACAGGCCTGCTATAGTTCTAGAGGATCTATACGTTCTATATCCTATAGAGGATCTATAGGGGACAGAGGATGGTGGCACAGCCAGATCGTTTCATATTCTCGTTACTAAAAATATAGTAGTTTGGGTTAAACTAAAATTACTTATTAGTCCTGTAGACTATTTTGAGAATTATAATAGGGAATAATTATATTCTCTAAAATGTGAAACAAATTACATGAAATAGTCAAAGCTTTTCTTTATTTTTCTCAGTTCAACATAATGGAAGTAAATTCTAATTCAAATCATTTATTTAGTCTTAGAAACCAATAGCTCACTTAACGAATGGAAACGTATGGAAGGTTAGCCCAAAAACATGTACAAATGGACATAGGTAGTTTGTTTTGTATGTAGTAGTAGTTATAATCACAATGAATGTTTCTTTGGTTTGGGGAATAATAAAACGTGCAATAGCGTTCCCCAACTTTTGATCTCAGACAGTGTAAACAAGCGAATCATAAATCGTTGTCTAGGCAGCTGCCAGTACTCCAGTTCAGCTTTTGATGTTTTTTAAATTGGCTCCATTAAATATTTTATCGATTTTACAATGGATATGTGCATAATTATAGTCAATTACCGTAAATATACGAATCTTGGTGATATGTCATTTTCGTCTGATGAGATTAGTATGTATGTATGAACATATGTATGTATGTATGTTTATTTTTTGGTACGCTCTACAGCCCCAATGGTTTAATGGATTTTAACATAATAATATATGAGGTGTCATTGGAATTGTTTTCGTCGTAGGAGTGACGTAGGCTGCATGTTCTTTATACCAACGATCCTTAACAAAAAAATGGCAGCCAGGATTTTTGTTTATCTATTAATTAGGAATCCCAGATTCTCATTACGATTGGAAAAGCGAAGATGTCGTTTTGAAAATTTAGTTTTTTAAACTTTTCTGGATAAACAAGATTTAAAACAGTTTGTATTTCTAAAAAGAATTCACAATTTTCTAGCTCCAGTTCGTTCGGCAGGTTTCAGTATAAAATCCACTAGCTTTTAGTGCAGTCCCATTACGTAGGTAATTGTATTTATACACGGAAAGGAAAATGCACTCAAGTTTTTCTGACTAAACCATTTTAAGCAGTTTTTCTGACTAAGTCACCATAGTAGGAGTTTTGAAGTCTAGTTACCCGACTGCAATAGAAGGAGCGTAATGTTTTTCAAGTCTATGTATGTATGTCCATTTCTTTGGGACGCTCTAAAGCCTAGATAATATGTCATTGCATTCGTCTGTGGAAGTGACATAGGCTATATATTTTTTATTATATCCTCCCTTTTAGTAGTCAGGTTTTTTATTTAACTAATAATGAATACAAGTTATCTTTCATATTATCATAATAGAAAACATTGCATGTATCATGGTAGTATTAAATTAGAGTAAAACTAAAATACTAAATAACTAAATGAAGTAAAAAGATTATCCATATCAAATCAGCTTTACGAAACGTGATTAGATTTAAAAAAACATGCATAAGTGTATCATTGATACCTACGATTATATGGATAAATTATTTTAAATTTGAATTTTAACTTGAGTTCGTACTTTAGGAAAGTTCAGGAAAATATCTGGATTTTCCAAGCTACCGTTTAGCAAAAAGTTTGATGTTATTTTGGCTTTCGTACGTGAAGCTAGAGTGACGTTGTAAAGCTTGAATTCATTCCACGCCGTAAATCAAACATAAAAGTTAGCTGAAACTAGCAGGTATTACATACAAACACACTTTTGAGTGTATCTGTATAACATTACTTAAGGGATCAACTTTCAATACATTTTTTTTAATGAAGGCACAGACGAGTTTAAAATTTCACTCGGTTAAAGCTCATTGATGATTTTATGAATGAAATGTCTATTGTAATATCAACTGAGGTTTCTAAATTATTGTTTTTAATGTTGGTATCTACAAATATTATTATTACGCACTGAGTTCAACTGTTTATTGTGAATTTGGCAAACAAGTGCACAAAACAAATAATGATGACTATTACAAATACGTAGTTTTATTTACCCTATTAAAATCTAACTGTGCAAGGCACCGTAATCGAATGTCAACATAATTATTACGTTACCAGAGCCATAACGCCTTTTCCCCATTAAATAGAGTGCATTAGGCCCTGTCTACACATTACTGTGTAATGTGCGCACAGTTTCTAATTATAAGTAAGTTCCACAGACCCATAAAAAGAATAGACAGAGCCATCCAGCCGAAAAGTGACGCAATAGAGCCGCTAAAACATGAAACCGGCCGCTATGCCTCGTTTTTTTCGTCGTGATTTAAAAAGTAAACAATCTTACAGTGTCTTTTTATTGTAATTATCGATTTAAAAATAAGACAGGCACAAATAAAATAAAAAAAATTATATGTACTGTGCACGAGTGACGGATTTTTTTTCGTCATTTATTTAATCGCAATTGTATACATACGACCGCTCTGTCTATTATTTTGTGTAGGTCTATGGTAAGTTCATAAAAAGAAACCATAAACAAATAGAAAAAAGTTGGTAAATTTTTACAGCGCTACTTTTATTTATTTCAGATGGAACTTCTGATATCATAGCAGAAATATGAAACCATTTTAACTTCACTAACTTTTACTTTGTTTGTGAATTTAATGAATCCTGGTGCAATCCGATATTCATCTTTGTTGCCATTATTTTAATATTCTTTCTTTTCTATTCCGCTGTAGTGTTTGAAACAATTTACCAGGTAACGACTTTGTTTTAAGGAAAAGTATTGTCCATAAATTGGATTGAAATAGCCGTAACCGGTTAAACTCAATAAATTAAAGGTAATTGGGCATATCTGACCCGCTTTGCAAACAGTGGCGGACATTAACCAAAATAGTCTTAAATTAAAGGAAA
>LGAG01002349.1:88911-101550 GCA_001278395.1 Lerema accius
ATTTCAACTTGGTGACATAAAATAAAATGAGGCAGGCTTCAAAATTAATTTCCTCGCCCGAGGTTAGTTTTGCTGTGACCACGATACTGTCGCTAGGGACTGTGTAAATTAGTCTCAGTAATCGGCACTGGCCTGTGAAGAAATTTGATTATCCTCCGTCGAGATGAGTATGGGATTTAATTAAAAAGAAAGTCAAGAAGCTAATCCCGTCTAGTTGACGTACTCATTTGTGGTGTAATTTTGTTCTTGTAAGCAAATGATGTTGGGTTTAATTTTTAATCGGTGCAATGTGTAGGTTGTATGACCATACTAATCTTCACAATAGAAATATTAGTGCATGTGTGATTTAAGTATGTATGTAATATTAGTATGTGCGTGTGTGTGTGTTTTTTTTGTGTAAATAAATAGTTAAATAGTTGGAGAAATTACGTCATACGGATGATGAATGCACATTATGGTTGACCATAGACATTAACAAACCAAAGACTAAACGATGAATTACCAAAGAAAAGAAAAAAATGTATCATTCATCTGATTTGAAACAATTAAAATGGCTATTCCCAAATACAAGCCAACTGTGCACATATTTCACGGTTTTTCTGTCAAACTTTAAGTTCATTAAGGTCAGCAATCCCAAAGTGAGATATTTCAGCTTAGTTTTACGTCGTTCTGGCAATCGATAAAAAGAGCAGCGCTACGTGTCCGATTTGAAGAGCAATCAAAACTCGAATCTGCAAGCCCCCGATGATCGCGTGTCTGAGGGTAACCATTCTGTAGTAAAATGCCTTTAAAATTGACTTTATTACATTTGTACTATACGACTATCTACTAGTAAATCTAATCCTGCCTATAGGAGTCTATTCGAGTATGATTAAATAAGTTTTTTTCTAATTTTTGCACTCTCTCCCCTCTTGTTAATATGAATAAATATAAGTTTAACTTAATTCGAATTAAGCAAAATTAATGATGACATATAAGATTTTAATAGTGCATAACAGGTTCTTACTACCCTGTCTATTACGCCCAAGACATCGCGTACACGTCGAGGTGAAAAGCAATCAAAAACTACTATAAACTGTAATTCTTTATGATAATTTCGACATGTACGCACAGATGGTTAACTAATAAGGGACTTTATAGATAAAAAATATATATTATTATATTTTAATTGGTCTCAAAAAGACGCTAAAGTAGGCTACGGAAATGATACAATCGTATACCTAACTCTTCAAGTGTAACAAAGTTATACGTAGCTCGTCACGTCTAACGTATTTCAGAAAAAGCTAGACAAAATCTCCGGCCGGACAGACGACTTTTAGCCGGACATATGGCGACCCTACAGTACATAAACTTTTTTTACGGTGCACAGTGGCGCGGTATAATCGAAACATGTTACTTGTTTTGCGTCAGAATCTTTATGCGATGAATAACATCTTTATGATGCGAGCCCGCAGGGCAAGACTGGCTTTACGGTCGTAGCCGCATTAAAATCTGATCATAACACTGTTGGGTGTCAATAAACGAAAAGAATCGTAAGGTCAATGCATACATTATATTTGATATTCATTAAACATTAATAAACTTGTTATGGCGGAGTAATTGACGACCTGGGCAATTATGGCGATATTCAATGGGTCCTGGATTCGATTCTCAGCGAGCAAAAATTTTCATGATGAATTTAAACATCATCTCCACAACAATCTCCTCATACTCCAATCTCATGTGAAAAATTACAAATGTGTTTCTATAGTTTTATTATAAAGCATACTTCTATCTATTTAATTTTACCTCATTTCCTCGCAATTTCACAGACTTTTTTGGGGGAAAAATAAACGTAATATTCACCAAGACCATCCACTTTCGATAGTGAGATTAAATGAGATTGTGCTCGATCCCCCCCCCCACTTGAAAACCTCACATGGAATGGAAGATCCTTAATTCTATATACTACCTTTAACTGCAGCTATCTTGTAAGTTATGCTGTATAATATATAACTGCGATTTATATTACTCAAAAGTATATACCTACCTACCGTATGATTCCACGATTTCATTCCACTAAATTCGAGTCCATTAAAAATTATATTACATGCAAAGCAGTAAAAAGTAATTATTACTACGAATAAGGAAATATAACCAATTAGGTTAACGATGAACTGAATTTTAATGTTCTTGAATGTAGATCGAGGATTTACGAGTGTATGTGAAAAATATTGCAAAATTTATTCACACTTATTTCGAACTGCACGAGTTATTACTTTATTACTAATATATTTTTACACAGTGTGTATTAAAGTATCACTTCATGAGTGAATTTTATTACAACAAGTACATTTTTTATAAGTCAGTCAATAGACCTACTGAAGTATTACCAATATTGAATGGTAAATGCATCGACGATACGATTTCAATTTATAAAAAAAATGGTTCAAATCCGATAAGTACCTAGTTTGGGAGATACGCTAGGACAAACATACATACGTACATCTATGAAATTTTGTATATTTGTTTAGAAAGCCCTTCTAAAATTTGCCCCCCCGCCCTGTGTGAAAATTGCGCAGTTTTAATAATATTACACACATCATGTAGAATGGATTACCTTCTTTTTTGAAGTCAGTTAAGAACTATAAAGAGAAAAAAGAATGATAAAAGAAAGGTAAATTAACAACAAAGAATATAGAAAATACTTATTACCCGTCAAGCGGCCAGTTGGAACACAGCGAGTGATTTAGCTGCTGATTTTTAAGCAAGAGGGTAGTCGCCAGCTCGCCAGTCTATGGGGCTTAACGAACAGGTAACTACATTAATCTATATCTATATCTATACTCTATACTACTGAATAAAATTGAAGTGTCTGTTTGTAATATTAAAATAACCGCTTTTTACTAAATGCATACTTATGTATATACGATACACATACCGAAATGACATTTAAAAAAATTTTTGTCTGTCTGTCTGTCTGTTTGATCCGGCTAATCTCTGAAACGGCTGGACCGATCTTGACGGGACTTTCACTGGCAGACAGCTGATATATCAAGGAGTAACTTAGGCTACTTTTTTTTTTACTTTCGTTTCGGCGTAGGTTTCCCGAAGCGAAGCGAGGGCGGGTCTACTAGTACTTAATAATATTATAAACCTTATTCAAAGCCCTAACTAGCAAGCTTCCATCGCGTCTCACAACACTCTGAATTGGTCGGTCATTGGGGTCAATTTTGTAGCCCAAATTACACTTCCTTTTTTCCCAGGGGAAAATGTATTACGCATACCCACCCTTGGGGAGGGAGTGGGTTATATAGGACTCCGGGACTCCGTGTACCCACTAGAACCCCTAGGTTCTCCCTAACGTGGGGAAGCCTCGGAAAACAGCGTAGCCGTAACTACAAAATTACATTTCCTACAAATGTCTTTTTAACTTATTCAAACCCCTATTGGATCGAAGAAGTCTCATGTCACAATTTATAAACCTGTCTAATTCAATTTCACCACAAAATCCCAATTATGTAATAACATTGAGTGCCCCAAAACTTCTGAAGGGTTGAGGGCTTTAAAAGGGTTCGGATATTAGTTTGAATGTAAACTATGTGCAAATATTAATAACGTTACTATATTGCTCTACGGGAAATTTAAAATAAGTACCTTACTTTTTAAATATACGTTATGTAAATATTCATTGCTTTATTTAATTTTTATGTTTGTATTTTACTTGTTTGGCAGTAAATACGTCTTTAAATTTGCTACCATATAAGGGCAATCCTAAAAACCTAATAATAACAAAATCGAGGGATATAGTTTGGTGTTGTAGTTTTGAATCTGTTGTCTACATCCAAAATTAAATTATACTACTGGATAGCTAAAAGATCAAAGAAGTAATTATAATAAACGAGAAGTAAAAAAAATCGTGCGCGGTAGAGGGGAAAGCGCAGCCATTTTGAAGTTATTTTACGACGTAAATACGTAAATAAAAATATATTATTTAACAAAAACTAACCTGTAACAAAACCGTATTCACACAGCCGTATCCATGACACAGCTATACCATTTTTTTGTTTACATTTCAGTTGTTTTTTAATTTTTAATATGAATTTCAGTTTGAATCGAAACTATAGATAGAAACTTAAACCCTTTTGCCGCATCGATTAAAACCTATTTGTAACTGGTAGTGAATTTCCGAGTTACTATCGCTTTTTCTGTTAGCGTTTTGCAGTTGAGTGAGACAGGTGGAAATCATATTTCAAGAGCCGGATGGGTCGGTATCACGCGATGCTGAAATTGCATTAGAATATATTCCAAGCTAACTTGAACGTGACAAACGAATGCTCACAAATCATGTTTGTACGGAAAATTGTCTTTTTCCTGTGTAGTTGATCTTTTAGTGACAGAATCTCTAATCTAATCTAGTAAAATATAATTAATCAGCAAAGAAGATTCATACTCTACATAGCGTAATGACGTAGTCAATTAGGTATTAACAAAATTAAATATAATTAATTGGCAATGAAGAGTCGTACTCTACATAGCGAAGTGGCGTAACGTCGATTCGGAAGGACTAATAATTAAATATAATTATTCGGCAAAGGATAAAATAGTTTACATAGTATATTGGCGTATAGTCCATTCTGTATGTCAAAAATTAAATATTGGTAATTGAAAACCAGTGAATCCCCTAATGTTTTTGCAGACATAAATTACATAGCAAATAACATGCATTAGTGAGTATTACGAGTAGGTAAAAATAGTGATAATTATTTTAAAGATAAGATTCTAAACAAATACTAACTGTTTAGTAGATCTGATTAAATCAAACGTGTTGGTATAATGGAAGTTAAATCAGCTGCTTGTAAGATCATTATCAGAGTTGATAACACTAATTGAAATAACATTACCTGACGATAAATGTTAGGAATGAACATGTTATTACTTGAAGTAATCATAAAAGTAAATTAACACCTAAAAAACAATGTTTTGAACAGTTGCTGTGACATGATATTACCCAGTGGCATTTCTTACGCATTTTGTATTAGAATACAAAGATATAAATATAGAATAGACATGTACTAAATAATAACTTTTTATGTCATTTAAATATACGATTTCAACTTTATCAGTAGTACAATTCGCTAAGTTTTTAAATCTATTATACCTAAAGGACTTTTTATTTTTACGAAATGGGGGTAGATTAAAAAAAAACACGTGTATCATTAATACCTATGCGAATCGATTTTGAATTTAAAAAGTTTATCAAAAGATTAAAGTAATCAACTCTAATAATCTACTTGAAAATCTAAAGTATTTTCAACCAACAAAATGACAAATACACTTGCATAACATAACATCACGATACAAGTATCAACGTCATATACTGCATTCAATTACTGTAGTTCGACGTCACTCGTCGTAATCTTTTAGTGATGAGTCGTCATATTGGCTACGAAAAGACGTAGCACGCACAACGCTCGCCATGGTCTCTATTTAGCGTTAAATACACGACAAAAGCTGTGATGGTATAGTAACTTTAACGTTGGTCTTCCGAACACGAGTACCTAAGTTACGTCTAATTTTCAAAAGGTTATATGCGTACTAGAAACTAATTATCACTTGCTTCGGTGATCAAACATTATGAGAAAACCTACAGGTCTTCGAGTTCTCCATAAAGTTCTCAAAGGTATGTGAAGTCTGCCAATCCACCGTCGGCCAGCGTGGTGGACTGCCTGTACCCTTCACATTTTAAAAGGTGACCCAAGCCCAACAGTGGGGTAGTTATGTAACGTTATGAAACTTAATAACGTAGGTATTGCAATATATTGTGCAACTTGTTATAATTTTCATACTTTATTAGCAGTAATAATAATCTTATTAAGTTTATATGAAACACCACCTATTGTTTTCCCAGCTAGGTTGCGTATAAGAATAATACCATCTTCTTTATGTTAGAAACTACAATTTTAGTTTAAAATGAACATAATAAACATTTTACTGGTCTTCGTTAGATCTAGCTTTTATTACGCTCGTACATAAAGTTTTGTTAATGTTATACGTGTTTTCCAGGGCACTGCCCTCTTGTAGGTACAAGTAATTTTACTATAAGATGTCTACGAACTATTTCACTCGTTTTAAAGTTTGCGTATAATATTAATAAAATTTACCTAATATAAGCAAGCTGTCTTTTGTGGCAAGGTTAGATTTATACATAGGATGTATATGTATTTTTAATATACGTAAAAAGATATTAAAAATTTATAGAAAACCAAATACCCAACTGTTTGAGTTCCTATTTTCAAAAAACCTATCTATGGCTAATGTTTGTCATAGTCAAGACGAATCCAATGACACTCCTTAAATTGCAATTTGTCAAGACATTTAGACTCTAGAGCGTGCCAAAGAATACAAACATACGAAGAAAATTAGGTGCTCACCTTACGCATTCGGGTAAAAAGTAACAAGTACTCAAAGCAGACTCAAAGCAGACTCAAAGCAGTAGAAAAAAATTCCTAGCGCGTTCAACTATTATAATCTCCACGTGTGAACTATTCTCTTCAAAAGCTTATAAAACTTAACCCTAAAACAGTCACACGATACATTCTTTCAATGCCTCTTCTTCTCCAAGCGGATCGCTCTCGAGAAATTGCCAGGAATTCCGAACGGGTGAAAGGAATTCCGATAAGTGAATTTACGCGTAATATTTCGTAGAGACGGCGCTCGAGGCTATAGAATGAAATTGTCGTCGTAGACCTCAAGGCGAGTGGTATTCGGGTATAAATACAGCCGAGTGCGTAATTAATTTATCATTACTGGCGTCTGTTTTCAATTTTATTAAGCCAGAGGCTTTTTGAAGTAATATTACTTCGTTTATTTACTCGACTACGATATGATTTTTACTAGTATTAATGGTCATCTGTTACTACGTCTGAAAGCGAGTATAATGTTTTTTGAGCGTATGTATGTACGTCAATTTCTTTCGCGACCTCTACAGGCTAAAGCTAGACAGATTTGAACATAAAATATGAAGTTTCATTAGGGTTTCTCGGGAAACGAAACATCGCCTAGGTGTTCCTCGGACGTCCCCTGAACTAGGAAAGTCTGGGAAATCCCGGACAGTGCAAGCCTCTTCAGACTTCATAGTAGTCGCAAGTCACTCAAACTCACTAACTTTTATAGTTGAGTTACCAACAATCGCCCCTAAAGATAATGTAAGTTAACCGACAATTGTATTAACGGATAGTTATACTTATTAATTAATTAAACTTGCCGCGACTAAGTGCTGTCTAGAGTAAGAAATGAAGTGTTACTTAGTGCCTAACTTGGTAAGTTAGTATATTAACAAACTTTAAGCCACTGTTCAAGATAGAAGACTCATTTACGAGTTATTTTGGTGTTCCTAAGTTTAGGAACAACTTGGCTATTTTATGTTTTAAATACACGATAGTTTGCTTATGCGAATTAATAATAGAAATACTAAGTAGCTTAGGAACGATTTTTGTTTATAAATCTACAGTATACATATTTATAAACACTTAATGACTTAAAAATAGTAGAAAAACGGATAAAAATAATTTAAATTTAAAACATTTTCTAATCCATCACCAAGATTTGAAGGTGAATAAAAAGGTATACTTACTTCAAAATGGAGTAAGCACCATGACTATTATCTAATAAAAACAATCGGTAGTAGATCGTAAATCCTTTACTAAAATCCTCATTTAAATCGGTTCAACAGTTTAAGGAGATTAATCACAACATTAGTTTGCATAAACAACTAAATTAACACACAACTTCTCACCTTAAACGCATATAGGTATGTACCATCTCCGTTTCGTCGCGTAAAAACCTATTTATCTGATCGTGATATTGCAATAATTGATGATCAAATGAACTTGTCAAAGCGAAGTTCGATCACAATTGTATGAACACCTTTATTCGACGCGATTTATTATAATAATACATAAATCTAATAAGATTTACTCTGTGGTTTAACAATGAAGGACTAAGTTGCGGGGAAATCACTTACAAATTGTTAAACCACAGAGTAAATGTTATTAAATTTATCTATTATTATTATAAATCGCTAGAATAAAGGTGCGTTTAATTTAAAGTCTAGAGCGTAAAAGGCACGTACAAAGTTGTAAACTACGAGTACTTAATGAATCTACGATACTACTCGTAGCTCGTAGCGAAGTTGTTAGCGGCGAGACTCGTGCCGTTCGGATCAGTGAGCTTCACGGAAATGCAGGGAGCTTGGAAATGATACTATATACGTGTATATACCTATGTATAAACACAGCGTACGTGTATTTGTAACTGAACGCTGTGGTGCTGATATCGAGATACTTCAAGAGACTAGACAAACTATTAGTTATTGAAATGCCTCCGTGGGAAAAGTTGTCCGATATGATGAGCATTTACTAAGGGTACATAAAAATTAAAGGGCAGGAATACCTGATGTTTAAAACGGAGGTATTAAATAAACTACAGAAGACATAATATATGGCAGGATCACGTGTGCCCGTTATTCTAGATACGTTAACTTACTATAGGTACACATATAGGTATAGATTTCTAGGTACGTTACTAACTAGACACACGTTGTGTGATCAAAATATGACCATAATTCATTGTGTCTGAATTAGGATTGGCAGTGATGTGTTTCTTTCCCCTTTCTCTTCCATATTAAAGCATCTTTACGAAACGAGGTAGAATAAAAATACGTACATAAGTGTATCATTGATACACCTACATGAGTTAATGATTTTGAATTTGAATATGGAAAACTATGGCATGAACAAAACTATAGGATTGATGATGGATCATGGTCATTTTAGCTCTGGGGATCATGCAACTGGATTGAAATATCTTTGTAAAATAAATAAATTGTGACTACCTGTTATAGTAAGGTAAGGTGGGGTAAGACTAACACACGGGGCAAGACTAACACTGTCTATTATCTCGATATGCACTTGAAGAAACGACATGTGTGTGTTTTAGCCGAGAACATTTACGTTTGTTCTATCTTACAGACTGGAAGAATTTCGTATTTAAGCTATACGTATCGAGATAATAGACAGTGTTAGTTTTGCCACGTGTGTTAGTCTTACCCCACCTTACCTTATAGAAATGTTTATTCTCCGCGATAATAAAAAAATTAAATTATTAGAGACAGAATAGGTAGGTATATTCATATATTGTAGAGTAACGTCTGCCCAGTTTTCTAGTACGTACTCGATATAAAGCTAACAATATCCGAACTATAATTGCTACGAAGCCCCTAGTACCTATTTCAACAAAGTATCACCACTTTATTAGAGGTGTGGGGACGGAGGTATTCAATTAGTGGTTTGTTACATGATACAAGTTACACATTCACTTTGTAACAGAAAATGTTTTCCTCAACATACCTATTACTTATAGGAAACTGCCTACACAATTACTACCTTCACAATATATCAATTGAAACAAAATCATTTGGGTTTCCTCGTATAAAAATGTAGAGAATTTTGTGAATAATCCGTGTGTGTATATTGTATACGTACGCGTGCTCTGTATCTCGTTTTAATATAGAAATGTGGACTGTATCAAAGTGGAATGTTTTGAGTGATGAGAATTGAGAATATTCAGTTTCAATAGTTAATTGAGATTGCGTATAGGAATTACTTGTGTATTTAAAAGTGAAACGGTAAAAAAGCGTAGACATTTATTCAAACGACTTAATTGAATTTAAACTTTAATTTTTTGTTATTATAACGACGAAAAATATTTACTAAGTATTAATTAATAACTTTAAATATAAGGTAAGACATTAATGGACTGGTTTAAAAAATATCATTAATTTAAAAAGAAAAAACCCCAATGCTAATAATAAAAAAATGTAGCCTATATAACTGAAAATGGCGGAAAATCCAAGATAACCTCATATGTTATAATTAATGAAGCCATACGTAAATACTTACCGTACATACACACATGAATACATACATACTCGTATATTATATACAGTACGCACAAACAACCCTTCTGGCGCTCGCGCTGGGTAAAAATTGACCTCGTTTGCAATTTAACTATAGTTGTACTACTTACTCTTTCACCGAAATAATGGATCTGGCAAGTAACTGCACTTACAGTTTTATGACCACTTTCAAGATTAGTCTGGATTCGGTACCGTAATCCGATTTACGGTTCGGAACCATAAAATCGACAACGGGAAAAAATGCGCGCATCACTAATCCTTGTAATCTGAAGCCGGGATAGAATATTGGAAAAGAATAATAACTTAATCTGTCCTTGTTTAGGTACGCATATCACGTAAGTAATTCCTCCTTGGCGGTAATTTAGGGTAGCTCTGTAATTGATAGAAGTTTATTACGACCGAGGTAGGATATAGTATGACCTGTACGATACCTATCATCATCATCGCAACCCATAACTGTCTCTAAGGCTCGGGTCTCCTCTCACAGTGTGTGGGTACAGGCCATAGTCCACCACGCTGGCCTTGTGCGGATTGGCAGACTTCACACCCATTTGAGAACTTTATGGAGAACTCTCAGGTGTGCAGGTTTTCTCAAGAAGTCTTCCTTCGACGTAGCAAATAACTATTACTATCTAATACGCACATAACTTTATGAATAAGAGGTGCGTGCCGTGGGATTTGAACCCAGGGTCTCCCGTTCGGGTGACAAACTTTCAAACCACTAGCCTATCACTACTTACTTCCAAACTATTATTTATCAATTATTTTAATACGATTACAATATAAGTCATTGATATTTAAGTAAAGATCTTTCGAAATTCAACCATAACTCGTTACGTCAGACTATAGATTATAGACTCTAGATATACAAAAGATATCAATATTAACATCAACTGTCTATAAACAAGGCATTCTTTATAAAACGACTTACTTATAACCTTATAACACTAACTTAAGCCGCGAAGTATCTTCTGTGGTTATAATAAAGTCAGCTCCGTAATCGGATTTGTTCTTTAACAACATAAAGTAAAAATAGCGCCAAGAGAAACTAAATAATAGTGGTGTCGCATTTATAACAAAATACGTTTTATCTGAAGAAGATTGTAAGTCTTCGATTTTTAAGATAATACTAATATTTTTTTGTAAATATAATTTAGGCCTTATTTATGTTATTTTGTTAGTATCGTAAAAGCTTATTCTTGGTATAATAAAATTAGTTGTTGTTATTAAAAAAAATTACTAGATAAATACACATATTAAAACTGTGTCGATAAATAACTAACTACAACTAAAACTTGTCTCATAAAGTCCTAAGTTTTAAAATAGAATCAAATACCGACATGATTCGCTAAGCGGACAATGTTTTATTATAACACGAAGTCCCAAACTTTAAAATAAAATTTGTAAAACTTTCTGCCTGAATCGCTCAAAAGACATTGTTTTCTAACGGCGCAAATATTTATAACAGTTGAATAATGAGCTTGAGTTACTAGACAGAATTTTAAAGCAGAAAATATGAAAGGAAAAACTACTTTGCTCCGGGCGTAAAATTGTTGGTATAAATAGC
This sequence comes from Lerema accius, assembly GCA_001278395.1. NCBI lineage: Eukaryota > Metazoa > Arthropoda > Insecta > Lepidoptera > Hesperiidae > Lerema > Lerema accius. The sequence goes on from LGAG01002349.1 coordinate 100,437, forward strand.
TATTTTATAATTACGGTTTAAGATGTAAACGAGTTGCTATTTTATGATATAAAGTTAAAAATATCCAATTATAACAATTAAACCGCTTAGTTTTGAAGTAGCAGGACCATTATTATTAGGTTTTATTTTTAATCTATGACTACGCCTTCTGGAAGGTGTCATATTGAAAACATATAGGTACATGTAGCAGTTTTTCCTAACCTAATCAATATCTTTACCCCTGTGATCTATGAAGAAAAGTGGTTTTACCCCGTCTTTAAAATGTTATTAAAACCATAATACTAGTTTATTTTTTTATTTTATGATTCTAAAAATTAGGTACTTCATTACCCCTGTAACATAGCTGATTTACCCCTGCGGGGGTAATACCCCCCGGTTAGGTTAGGTTAGGTTAACAGTGGACAAATAAGGCGTTTCCAACAATATTATTTTCTCAATTTTCAAACTATGTTAAGTAGTTTACAAATAGAAGGAAACATATTAAAATTCAACAACAAATCATAACTCCATAATAGGGTTAAAATTACGTGAAATAACTTACAAAATCAACTTTTCTAAAGGAGATTATAGGGTTATCAACTTAGAGCCTTAAAATTTCTAAGCTAGCTTCACCATAAAGAACTAGTTAGGTTTAGGAGCATCTTAAATTTTCTTAATCCCTATTGTCAAGGTTTTCTTTGTAGAGCTAGATATTGTTATTCAGATTTCTGTATGAGGTCAGGGATTCATCTCGAATCCCATTAAGGAAAGGATTACCTCTTTGTATTTCACCATCTTTTCGACTTTAGGGGTTTTCCTAACGAAGGACTGTGATAAAAAAAAGGAAAATCTTGTAGGCGATCAGTGATGAAAACATGAAATTATTTTATTAAAAAAATATTCATTGCTTGGAAAGTACCCACATCGGGTAATTTGATTTACTTAAGGTGCTTGGTCCGGTGATGGACATGTATTTTTATCACTTTTTCAATTGTCTCTCTTTACTATATTGGTAATATACCTACTCGTATTAATATAACATACATTACATATATTGGTTATAATGGAAGATTGGATCATTAAAGCCATTTGTGACTAAGTATATATGTTACGGTAAACTTGATGAATTGAAAAT
>LGAG01002375.1:0-33054 GCA_001278395.1 Lerema accius
TTTTACCAAAAGTGTCAGTTACGACCTTTATGATTTCTTCCGTCGATATACATATAGCACACAGTCCTGTACGACGAAGGTCCCGATAAATAGGCAGTTGTTGTTGACATTAGCATCTTCCTTCCAGGTTATATCAAGCGAGACTACCTATAATCTATTGTTTGACAAATTGATATACGATCAAATCAATACGCCAGACTCGTCCACAGAGCGATTTCTTAAGTATATCTATAGAAATAGACACAAAACCGCTAGTATAGATGACATAGATATGATATCAACTGTACAGAGGGTATAGAAAGAAATCGACGAAAGTGGACACAAGTGTACACTCGCGAGTTCAAGAGTATCGTAGCGTGACACCTAATGGTGCGACGCTGTGGATTTACGATAGAACAAAAAACCCACGAGGTTTTTCCGCGCAAATATTTGGCTTGATACAATTTACTCGATAAAATGTAGGGATAGAACTAGCAATGTAGCTCTACAGTACGTTAGGTATAAAATGTAAAAGGTCACATATCTTTAATCACTTTGATTAATTTAACTTTGACCTTTCACTAACTTTTTGTCAGTGGGCCTCAGTGGGGAATAAAATGCCTCGAAAACTCAAATTCGCAGTAAAAATTCTTTAATTTTGTCAGAGACATCGAGAGCAGTCGAAACTATTAATTATAAGAATAACACGTTATTTTCCTAACTAATCTTTGTCGAAATATGAAAATTCTAAATTTTATTTACGAGATACTATGGTGAAGCACTAGGTAAATATCAGGTGGATTTTCATGTAAGCTTTATAATTACGTATGCACACTTTTAAGGAAACAGGCTCATAAAACTATTACCTCCATATCCTTTATTGGAACTCGTAGGGGTATAAAAACACCTTTTTGCTTATAAATATTTGCAGTTTCACTAAGGCATAAAATTGTACTACAGAATTTATCACCATTGTGCGAGGCGATTTTATGCTCTGATTCTCTGAAGGGAGACTAAATGTAAGCAGTGAAGGACGATCAAGGACGAAGGGTATTTTCCTTTAAGAGTGACTTAAAGTACGCGCAACAAATAGTACGGAAATCGATAGGTCGGTCAATTACTTGGTTCGTAGTCAAATTAAAGGCATTATGGTAACCATGCAATTGGTACTTTTTTAATTGCTAATTAAAAGAAGATGGCACTCGTCGTATATGAAAGGGAAAATAAGTTTAAGAGCAAAATTCCTGTTCATGCAATTTTAATTTACAAATAAAATTACTCCACAATTTAAAATACTATCTATTTCCTCGCAACAGCTAATCAGTTTTACCGTGTCTGTTTAAAAGAAACATTTAATTAAAAAATAATATCGACAGTATGCAACATTTTCCACGTAGTTTGTTATTGGCATTGTAAATTAAATTACAACATGTCGGTAACAACATAGTAGGAACGGTAATTTCGCTTTATGAAATTCGTTCATCGCTATTCTCGCAACAGGAATAATTGACGTACCTAATCCGGATACGACATTTTGTGAATGAAATGATTGACAGTGCCCAAATGGCGGAATGATATTAATGGCTGACGAAGCACACTGAACGAATAGGTCCAAATTGATCAGGAATTTTAAATTCGGCGATACATTTATCTCGGTATATTAACGTGAACGATTCAACATTATATTTTTAACTTTTTACGAATAAATTACCCTAATACAAGTTTGACATTTGACATAGTTAAAATTTACATGTGGCTAGAAGAAATGAGGCAAACTAAATTTTGTTTATAAGTATTACGACATATAATTTGAAAATAAAAAAAACACTAGGTACTATGATTTTATTAAATAAAAATATCACACGCATACATCAGAAAGGAGATCCCGGATACCTCTGATATATTATGACATAATTTGTATAGTAGACTTGATTCACCTAAACTGAGTAGACTTAATTCACCTATCAATCTTAGGCGAATAAAGTCTACGACATAGGTGAATTAGGACTGCTTTTTGTGATTCAGGTGAATTGACTTAGGTGCTTTTAGTCTACTCCCCCAGAATTAAATGAAGATTTATGCCTTAATGTAAAGTGTTTGTCACGCCAGAAATCAATATTCGTTAATAAGATAGACAGATTACCTACCAGTTTCCACTAACAGTAATAATTTTATTGATAAAAGACACGCCGTAATTCTTGACATTAAATCAATTATTCAGAACCGAGACTTAACCAATTACTATAATTTGGTATTGACAGATATAGGTACAGTAATAATAAATCTTTCTTAAATCGTCCTTTTCTAAATCATAGGTAAATGATATTCTGAGATTGTGAAATTATTAAATAGTAGGTAAGTAATTTAATAATGAGTAATAAAAACTCAAAAACAGATTCTTGAGAAATTAACTAAATAAAAATATTACCTGTACCTCCTCAGCTTGTTTTCCGGGTACATCATGTAAATTCTTATTAACAAGAATAATGTAAGGTAACTTAAGAGCGTTATTAATTAATTAAAATCTCCTTAATACACAGATGGTCTGAATTTACGCTCGAACTAGCGAATTCTAGGATAAACGTTAATTCAAAAAGCAGATTGGAGCTTAATGTCTGCTTACTGTGTACATTAATACTGAATGTTATTAATTTACTTGAGACATCGGTTTAAGTTAATCAGTTTATATGTTAATCTAGATCTAGACTAGAAGACCGGGCTGAAGTAGTTCTGTTACATTTTTCGTGTCTTATAGTTTGGTTGATAATTTCGTTTTCCACATCGTAAACTACTCCTGACCTTCAATTTTTATGTACAAATTGTCATCATATTAGACGGTTCAGTGTTTAGTGCTAAAAACACGTAGGTACCTACGCTAGGATTTAATTAAAGATTTAAGATTAATAGGACACAGACCACCGGACATGTGCTTTATGACTGGTCGTCAGCTTTCTACATCTAAACAAATTCTCCAAGGAAATGGGGTAATAAGTTTTTACACCTTACCCTGTAAAAGGGTGATTGATATATTAAGGAAGGACCTTGGACACTTTTATGTTAAACCTATCATGAATTCAAGGGTATTACCGCATTCTGCGACATCTCACAGGTCGATGCGACACTGCCATAAAAATTCCAATTATTCACTCCGATGTACGTCAATTTATCGGGTCGCATACCTACTCGTACCTTCACCACACTGCCAATATGAGAAGATATTAGACTAACAATTTTGAATTATTGATGGACTGTGATAACACCAAGTATAGAGACCTTTTATACAACACAATTCTTACTACGACAGTCACTAAAATCTTTAATTTGCTTACTAAACTTAACACAAAGAAAAATAAGTACTAGATAAAACATACCTACATTATTTTATTAGATATTTTTAGATTTTTAGACAAAATAAGACATCTTACTTACTAATTTAATAGAGACGTTAAATGTTGACGTAAAACGCCGCAGAACATTTTAATTTGTATAAAAAAGTAAATACAACTTAAACATCTTAAGATTTGTAAGAAATAGGCATTACCTAACGACATTTTGTAAATTGGTGCGTTTTTAAAATGTCAAAAAAAGGTATCTACAATTACAGATTTAAGGTAAAAATGCTGAAAGATTATGCAAAGAAAACAATCCAGAATACCTTGCCAATCTTGACTTTAATCAGTGTGTGGGAAAAAAGCTTTTCGGACAAAGATTCCTTATCGCAATTCCCAGATTACCATTTCACCAGTTCGGAAATGCGGAAGAAATGGCTGATTGCCAGTTTTGTTAACATATCTTGGCATCGCCGCCGCGCTGGCAGGAATAAATTAGTGAAACTTTTGAAGTTTACTGTGAGTTACTATCCCATTACAAGTACGTTAAGAAGTACGTAACAATTTCTTATTTCTTACAATCATTGATCAATGTTATTCTGCTCTTTAGTTTACAGTTAATGTTGAATTACTACAGCAATAGGTATGTATAGGTAATTTATTTGTAACAAAAACGTTTGTCTTGGTCAGAAATTGAACCTTAAAACTAACTCATGGTAAGTCGGATCGATGAGCATAGGGGCATATTAAAATTTTATTAAAGGACGAGCTGTTGCCCGCAGCTTTGCTTGCGGAAATTATAGTTTTGCGGTGATATTTACCCCCTTAAGGTTTGATTTAAGAAAATCGTTGAATAAGGTTCTTCATCCTTTTCAACCATACACCCAAACACGAATTTGAAAACTGCTAGCTTTAAAATTTGGTTAATTTTCATACAAACTTTCATCCCTTATTTCACCCCCTTATGGGTTAATTTCCAATTTTTTTTAAAATCCGCACTTCTTAGCTTAGTATCGAAAACTTAAATACTAATTTGCAAACTGCCTGCTTTAATTTTTTTTTAATTTTCATACAAACTTTCATCCCCTATTTCCCCCCCTTAAAGTGGGAATTTCCAAAAATCCGTTCTTAGTGCTCCCCTACACTCTAGAAGGAACCTCTGTGCCAAGTTTCATGCTTCTAGGTCTATCCATTTAGGCTGTAGCGTGTCTGTCAGTCAATCAACATTTTTATTAAGTATGACTTTACCTAATAAGGCATACGAGTGAATATATATTACAGGGATCTACTTTTAAGTTCAGTAAACTATGAAAATAGTTCCGTCATTCATTTTATTATTTTACAGCTCCTCTAAGTATTGATGCTAGAACTCGTTACATTTGCAGAAACTTAATGACTTAGGCCACGTCTATTAAATTCGATTAACATAATTAACTCATACCATCAAATGCTCCATTAAATTTGCTCATTTTAATTTTCATCTAACTTTAAAATTCAAGTGATTAAGCATTTTAACTTTAGGCCTCCCTTTAATTGCCGTCATTCACTGTAGTATTATGACTAAGAGATGTCTGAAAGTGCTTGCAAATCATTACAAAATCAGTAATTACATTAATAAGTCAGACTAAAATTAATATAACAACTGTATCAGATATTTTATTTTTATGAAGGTCTATCTATAATTTTTATCCATTATTCAAAATACAATTCCTACGATGCACGACGAATTTTTCTTCAAAATTAGAAAAAATACAATGATTACAAGATGGTTCGTTTTGATAAAAGGATAATGAGGGCTTTGCCAACTGAATAATAATATTATATTTTCTCTGGGCAGCGAATGAAAATCTGGTAAACTTTATCCTACATTTTCTTATTTATGGCTGTAATTATTGGAAACCGTTTTCGAAACTTATCCGTTGCACGTTTTCGGCCTTTCATGAGTTCATATTTTATTCTCGTATCTTTAATATGGAGACAATACTTTCCGATAAGATGGAACACGTAGGAATTTCGCCAGAGAATTCCCAGTGGGCGAAGGGTAGACAAGCGACCTAATCTATTATAAATACAACGGCCGACCCGCGCTTTTCATTCAAATATACCAGGTATTTTAAGTTCTTTCTTCAAATTGGTTTTTTGCTTACTTTCCCAAGGAAAAATTGTATTTTAACAAGCATTATATGTAGATTTTCTCGTTGGTATTCCTACAACAAAATGCCGTTGTTTGTACGTTAATTATACAAGTCTTAACTTAAAGTCAACACCGTAACACAATCGCTAAGTCAAGCTTTGTACGCTTAAGAGTATTTACTCCGATACAAAATCTATTAGATACGTTCAGTAATTGAATCAAGATTCAATCTGTATAGGAACAAGGAAAAAACTTTCCGCACTTCGTTTTCACGTCTACGGACTTGTCTCATCACGAACTAAAGAAATATCCAAGAAATAATTTATAGGTAAGAACTTTTAATAGTGAACTGATGACGCAAAATTTGACAAAAATACCTACTACCTACTTTTAGACGTACTAATTAATACTTTTTAAAACAATAACAAGAGAAAATCTTATTACGTAGGTAAAAGAAATTGTAGGTCCCTAATCCATTATTTCATATTTTTCAGTCACCATTTTTTAAGTTGGTTTAACTTTTTAAATTTTTCTTTTATTTATATTAAATCAGTGTTCAATAGAACTAATTATGACACTAACCACAAAATAATTTGTCTGCTCATTTGTCAACCATTTAAGTACCTACATAAAATAGATATTTATACCAATGTGTACATAACTTTGTATGTTTTTTACTTTTTATGGCTTAATCGTTATTCGGTCATGCGATATAAATGAAACAGTGTCCTTAAAAAGCCGGGTTCGGCGAACGTTGATTTTTCCTACCAAAGCCGACGCATCGTACAAATTGATTAACTGACCTCGAATTAAATTACTTTCGGATAATTAATTTAAACTCAAACACAATAAAGATTATGATGACGACTTAGAACGAATCAGAATGCGAGAGTAGGATTTTTAAACCTTTATTTTATAATGGGCCATTAGTGAAAAATGTATCTTTAATAAAGTTATGTTTTACTTGTTAAAGAGTAGAACAATCGCTGACTGTAAATGAAAGAACCGCAAACTGCCAATAAATTCTGTTACTCAAACTGGCATTTCTAATTGATTCGCTATGAACTGGCTATGAAATTGTAGTTATCTTATCGATATTTAGCCCACTGTGGTATTAACAGGCATGTGATTGAAATCTGTTCTTGAAATGCCTGTGCCTGTTATATAAATATGTAAAGGAAAAGAAAGGAAATAAAATAACACTCAGAGACAACATATCGGTATTCTAGTGTAAACAATAGCAAATTATGATTAAATACAATAAGTAGCTTGTTTCTTTGTTTTGAAAACAAATTCAGTAATATTGTAAGGGCGATTTTGTGAAAAAAACCATTGCACTCCAAAAATTTATGTAATTTTTAATTATAAAAGTTGATTCTCAAATTTCTCTGCAGAAAATTTTAATGGTGCACAAGGGTTAAACTTATTCACATAACCAAACCAAAAACGGATACGATTACACAATTTCCCTCTCAGCTTTTGTAGAGAATACAAAACCTAATTGAACCTTTGCTTCATTAAAATGCCTACTCATTTAGGAAGAATTTCAATTGGTATAATTAAAAAAATAAAATATAGTACAGAAAGATTTATTACAAGGGCGGGATAAAGGCATTAATATTAGGATATTATGCTACTAAGAAATCATGATTTACCTACTTATTTGTATAAAAATAATTGCCATCTACTTATATAAAGTATTTTCATTGTGACATACGACATTTTGTAGTTGCGATGACTTATCGCCGTCGTAGAAGTGAATAGGCATCTATGTGAAATCTTGCGGCTTTCAGAAACGGCTAGGAGAATTTTGAATTGAATTGAACCCCCATTAGTATCAACCCACAACACTTAGCTACCTACAGAGAATTACCAGGACTGAGTATAATTTACCCAGCGAACACTACATAATGTTTTTGCTTTGCTTCGGTAAGACCTACCTACCTACCTATATGTACGTTCTCTATAAATTGTCACTAATATATTTCAAGTTTCTTGACAAAAGATGCGACTTCAAAAGTAGCAAACGTCTTATGGCCAACTTTGAATGGGACAAATTACGAAACTGGACTACTAACATTTACATAACTAACCTACGCTAAAAGTCCTAACCTCCACAGTCAAAATTTACATTCTCATCAACACCCAACACTAGCAAGACCTATCTCACCAATTCCCTGGACCCTCAGGAACAAAACTGTTTCCCGGAATATTAAGCATCCTAGGGACTAGGGACATCCCTACAATTGTAGGTAAAATATACAGTGACTGACCTCATAACAGTTTTATTATTACTTAGATTTTAGAACTGCCACAGAAAATTGTTTTAGGTCTCTAAGAATCAGATAAGAATTATTTTACAACTGAGTATTATCATTAGCGTTGAATATTAGATATTGAAATTTAGAACCGTAGTTCACTAAGATGGCTCTGGAATGGCAGAATTAATTTTGATGAAAACTGAGGTAGAGAAAATAGTTCACGAAATATAAATGTTTGTACAACTAAATAGCTCCCATTTTAATTTAAAGAGACGAAGATAATTTAGCCCTGTTTGTAGCTTCCATCTAACATCTAGGCTTTTAATTCATGTGCCTGGCGCAGGTGGAGTTATCGAGCCTTTTTGTATATTTTTGTGTAATCAACTTAATTGTTATCTAAGTACAATAATATAAAAACTGTAGCAGGTATGACATTAGGGATGTTTGTTTTGAAATATTAATGTAGAGTAGAATATTGACGTGACAAGTTCAGAATAAAACGTAGAATTTGAAGTATAATTATTCAGCATTCATTAGCCTATTTTACTTACTTGTGGTATACTTATTATGTATGGTATAATTCCTGAAAATTGGACGACATTATGGCGCAATTCAGTGTAATCACTTACAAAGTTAATTTCAAACGCAAATACATTATTTCTTTAATTTTATAAATTATCATTGAGTACTCGTAGTGTTGGTAAATCTGGTTAATGATAGACTTAAACCTCAAATACTGATTCAAGGGATAGTCGTATATTTTAATTTTAGAACCTTTTATAATGTTTATGAAGCTATAAGGGGCATGTAGTAAATTGAAATGGACAGAGACTTTTTAATCGTTGCGTCGAGCGATAAACCTCATCGTAAAACTTCGAAGGGACGAAATAAATGTCGCACAAAATTTACAGATCCTACTCGTGTCTTATCGATAATTTACACTGTCAATTATTGGCAATTTGGTATTGTAATGTTCGAGATCGTAAAAACTGTGATCAAGTTCCTAAGAGAGCATAATGGAAGAAAATTGTTTTTCATTATTTGGATTATATAAAAAACCATTAATCGTCGTTAATCGCCTTACAAAAAGAAATTCAAATCCTTGTGAACAGTGTTAAAAAGTATACTAATTATAATATCTATGCGAAACAAACTTTCATCATAAACTTAAACATAATGTGCAATTTATTGCTACATCTTGGCTATTTACTACCCTTCTATCTTACTATCTTCTGAGCTTTTAACTTCTAAAGTTAATTATAAACAGCACCCATCAGCACCAGAGCCAAGTTCGAGCAATATAGGTACACGCAGAATATAGATTTTCGTTAAAGGCGATTAAAAGGAAGATAAGACCGTCTTCCGTATAATTGTTAAATAAGCTTTCTAAAGTCGATTTCGTTTAACAGTTTTTACATTATTCGGTGTTTTGGTTTTATTAACCAAATTTCTTCGTGTTTCATTCCGCTGTTCTACTCTGTTGTCATCCAATTCATCATCGCTTATTTTGTCGAAGAATTTACTGTTCTCATTTTCCATTTTTTCGTCTATTTTTGCATTTAATTCTTCAATTACGGAATTTCTTTTATTTTGTTTTGATGCTAAAGATTCACTTACATTCTCAAAGTCATCTTCCGGATGATAAGGATTGTTATAGTTATGCGTTTTTATCATGCTCCTCTGGCTAACAAAATTTCTAAATATGTCTGATGAAACGATTCTTTCTAGTAATTTCAACACATCTTCAGAATCTATTTGTATTTTAATTACATTTTCGTAGCTTGTGTTGATTATAAACTGAAACACTAAACAATTCTGTTTAATATAGAACTTAAGAAACACATCAATTCATCATCGCTATTAACTTTTTAGCTAAAACAGTTATAGGTATGAAGTTATATGAAAAAAACTAAAAAGAACTTTGTAAATAATTTAAGACGCTATTTTTATAAGTAGTATTTTGGCAGCTACAAATAAGAAATATTGGAACGAAGAAAGTAGGTAAGATGTAGCTAGCAATAATGTTGTAAAAATAAAATGTGTACTTACAAATCAAATTAACGATAGTTAACATTTGGCTTTTTACATTATACTGTCGAATCTGTTGTCAGCAAAATTTACCACTGCTACAAACATTTTCTTAGAAAGTAGAAGAATGGCTTTAATTAATGAATGGGTATGAACAATAACAGGAAAAGGTTAGTCATTTCACGGTAATTAATTTTTCATTATATGACTCAAGTTTAAACAACACAACAACAGTTAGAGGTAGATAAGTTTGTTTATAATTTTCTATTTCACTGAAATCAAAAAATCGTGTATTAAGTGTCATGCTTACTTTTTGAGATACCTTTAAAAACTTATTTGGAGAGTAAATCTATGTATAAGTCAATCTATTATTGCTTTATACTTTTAAACAGCAGTGACTCTAATATTAACCACTTACATAAAGAGGTAAATAAATTGAATTATTATTATTTATTAGCTGTTAGTGATACTGGTTCTTTTAAGAAAACAAATGAAGGCTTTAGCTCAATTTCATCGGACACGCTGTTCTTATCGGCTTTAGGATTTTGGTGACTGTGGAACAGAGATAAGACTCGCCAAGTCGCCACTACTTTATACAACGAAATACGGACATGAACAGAAAATTGAGTAAACTTACTGCGGCTTTCGAGTTTTGAGAAGTAAATAACTTTATTTTTCTCTCGTTTGAATTTACACTTCATACTTTTATCATAATATTTCATTACTGCACCATTGCTTTGGTGACATAGTTACCACAATGAGAGGACTTAAAACCTTAGTAAATATACAGGATAAGTATGTCTTAGCAGCCTTTAGCTTTAAGGTTACGTAAGTCAATTATTTTTCCATACAAACATAGAATGTAAATAATTTCATTTCATGTTAGTTAAGTCAGTACTCTTTAACACCCTGATTGCGTTGTGCTTAGCATCAACTGGGATAATGGTCAAGCAAGAACTTTCAAGAGTATAAGCATTAACATTAGAACTGCGAAAATATTAACACAATTTGTCCACCGTAAGTTATTGAATAATTTAAATAACTTTACTTTCATACAAATTCCTAATTTTCGTTACAAGCTATAAGCACAATGCGCATCAAATGAACTCTAACGTAATTTTTCATCAATGACGTCGTTTTAGCAGAGTTTAATATAGCTAAGTACTTGCTTAGGTACTATTTGTGTTGAAAGTAACACGCACTCCATTACTGAGAACTCAGTCCTACCTACCGTTTAGATGAAGATATTTAAAGACTGCTAATACTTGTACCTGCCACCTTTCATATTAATTTATTCATTACTAGTGGACCCGCCCTCGCTTCGCTTCGGGAAACCTACGCCGAAACGAAAGTAAAAAAAAGTAGCTTAAGTTACTCCTTGATAAGTATAGCTGTCTGCCAGTGAAAGTCTCGTCAAGATCGGTCCAGCCGTTTCAGAGATTAGCCGGATCAAACAGACAGACACACAGACAAAAATTTCTTTTAATGTCATTTCGGTATGTGTATCGTGTATACATAACATACGTATGCATTTAGTTTAAAACGGTTATTTTAATATTACAAACAGACACTTCAATTTTCTTTATTAGTATAGAGTATAGATATAGATAGATATAGTATAGATATAGGTATAGATGTATGTATTGATTGATTGGTTAATTTTTTTTTGCATTTATTGTATTTTAGATCCTCAATTTCAATTCAAAGCTCGCCCGCGCTTCACTTTGGTTTAAATAAAGTATAAAAAGTTTAGGTATTTTTGGTTCAAAGTTTCTTCCCTGTTTTGTACCCTTTGTAGAGCGAAATTGAAAAATCTGTGAAATTATATTGTTAACAGTATGTTGAGGATGTTATATTCTCAAAACCACGTTGATATCAATCATGAGTCGCCCGTGAACGATCTTTGAAAAACTCAAATTTTGTACATTCTTTTCACTTTTTTTTATTTTCTTGATCAAATATCGAAAACCTGGGAGACACGTATTCAATTAATTTAAGTAAGGAATATTTGTTATAATTTTGAAACCAATCGGTTGATATTTAAAAAAAAATCCATACAAACTTTCGTTGCTTTTTCCAGGAAAACTATAATATTTTCCGGAAAAAAATATAGCCTAGTTTAAGCCCAGACTTAACAGCTATAAAATAAAAAAAGTTTAATTCAAATCCGTTTGGTAGTTTCGGAGATTAGCGTGTACAAACAGACAAACAGACAAACAGACAAACAGACAAACAGACAAACAGACAGACAAACAGACATACAAAAATTTAAAAAATTGTAGATTCGTACTCAGTTACTGTTTTTGAGTCACTCTAGATTAGTTTTTGGTAAATATACTCAATGTACAGACAAATTTATTTTACTGTTTTATTATAGTATAGATAATGAATCTAAATGCCATTTTTATTGTAATCATGAACTACATTATGTACCCACATAATTTATTTTCATAACTTAGTATAATAAAAATGAAGAGGGGCCATGTTTATAAGAAATTCCATAAGCATTTTTATGTAAATCATTTAATTCCCGAGGAATGAACAAGCTTACTACGCTTATACTTATGAGTAACGTTACATATTTTTACCTAAAATCCATTTTTAAATCCTATTAAATTTGAAATTAAAACTGATTTCATGAAAACTTTGCTGAATAGTAGACCGCAGAGAAATCATTCAATTGTGAGTGTGTGTGTGATTCATATGAAATTAAGTGAATGTCCACCTCTATTGTCTACGAGTATCTTCGCTTTGTGTCCCCTTTGACATCATTCTGGTTCGTTTAGAAATTGAAATCAGTCACGCACTATTGATTTCATTAGTAGGTTACGGGGAAATTGGGGTGGCCGGTTAGTTAGCAACCTTATTACTGCTACCTGTTCGTTAACCGTTGTCAAGCTTTATTGTAGGGGTAACCGTAATATTTTGCTGTCCATGACAGTACTAAAACTTGGCATCCTTAAAGTTTTTTATATTTATTTCTTTATATTTTATACACTATAATTTACTACAATTACACTCATTTGTTCAAATATTTTCTTAAGTTTTGTCAAATATTTCTGTATAATTTATTAAGGAGCGGTAGATGACTAATTAGCATTTTATCTTTTAAATGAGTATTTTTTCACGTAAGCAATTTCGTCTTGGCAAAGACAATTTTATAAAACGACAAAAATTCCTATCCTCTTAATTTCTTTTTCCCAAAGAAACTGATATTGTTGAATCTGATATTTTACGTTACTTTAAGAAGGACAAGCAAATATTATGTAGTCCCAAATTCATAATATCAAGCCTGTCTCTACAAAACTTCGAATAGTTTCTTGAAAATTTTATCAGCCAGTCGAATATTGCAAACTTAGCCAAAGGTTTATGTTATGTATAAATTATATTATAAGGTCAAAAAGCCCTATAGCTCTATTAGATACCTTCTTTGCAATAAATATTCGTAACAATTTCAACTAATCTAGCATTTGCTCGCTTAAATGAAATATGAAGAAACCAAAATTATTTAATTTTGTGTATGTGGTTTCGGAGTCAAGGAACTTAAAACCTTTACCTTCGCATATCGTTCAGAGAGACCCAAACCCAAGAGTAGGACACTGTTAGATCGTGGCGATGATAAATGATGATGATAAGGTATATGTCAATTCGAAATATATCAAAAGACAATCTTAACTGTTTATCCTAAGGTTGTTTTTCCGTTGCCTCAGTGTCTGTTGTTTAATAACAATTCCCACAAAGTATATATTAAATGTTGATTTGCATCCATATTCAACAAGCGATCAAATATCGTTAATATTCAGAAATTACATTATTCGAGTCGTGGCTTCCTTGATGATATTTGAATTCTTGAGTAGGCATTTAAAGAAAAGTATCTAAATTCTATTTATTGCTCTTTGTCGCTATATTCCAGCTGAAACCTATAAAATTAAATTAAAAGTAAAAGTATTATGCTAATCAAATTTTACTTTGGTTCTTTCTACATAAAATACTATTGTAAAATAGGTAATTATACTACATAAGTCCATCAATAACATTTTTTACTGTTATGAAAATTTAGATATTTTGCTAGTCACAACATTATGGACTTTATCGCAAAACATAATGTAATAAGAAAAATTCTAATTTTTGCTCCTGAATATTTAAGAGTGTGTTTATCGTATGTAAATGAATCGAAGATTTCTTCAAAGATCCTTCGTAGACGTGAAATTATAATACTGTGAAGACTTAAGCGGCGAACGACATAATATCGTTAAGCTTAAGTAAGGGATTTATGTATCTGTTAGTCCAGCGTAGTCTACTTGGTAGCGTTCAAAAAGTGGTGTAAGATTCAATTCCTGACTAAAGTATACATTGATATGATATTTGATCGTGGGACTGTATGTTGCGTATTAATTTATGACAAACTAGACGATGCCCGCGGCTCTGCCCGCGGAAAAGTCTATAAACAAAATATTGATTTTATCCCAAGGGAACCTATAATCGGGATAAAATGTATCCTATGTCCTATTCCTGGATGCAACCTATCGGTGTACCAAGTTTCATCTTAATCCGTTCAACGGTTAGAGCGTGAAGGAGGGACAAACATCCAAATATCCAAACATCCAAATATCCAAACATCTTTACAAACTTTCACATTTATAATATTAGTAGGATAAAACGACACTCATTAAAATCGTAGACACTTCCCAATGGTGGATTGTAAGTCCCTAGTTTTGAAGGTAAGATTCTATAGATACAATTCAGTTTAATCCCAATGATTTATCTATTATGTAACTGTGGTGAGTCTCAACAAAGGACAGTTACAATAATTAATGATACGATGAATTTCAATTAAACACAATCTGTTTTAATGATAACACGTTTATTTACAATTCTTAATAAACATTCTACTTATAAATTCGTTAGTTATTCGAATACTTGAACGTATGAAATATTAATAAAAAATACAAGTAACTTTTAACAATAATTACTTACACTTTAAAAATAGTATTGTATAAAAACGTATATAAAACATCTCGAACAATACGTTAGTACCAAAAAATGCTGTTATTTAGAACACTCTGTACTTGTGCCCATACTGTAGGGAATTCTAGTTAAAAATGCTGTAAAATAAATACTAACTCTTGTTAATAATCTTTTGTAATTATATAGAAAACACTAAAACGACTAAAAAGATAAGCTCATACGAAAGTGTTTGATTACAATTTCCTTATTATTATCATGAATATGCTTAATCCAGAACTATACACAATAGTAATAATTATTCTATAATTAATTTAGTAATTATGTTAACGATATTATTATTATAATTATTTATCCTTACTTCACTTTTTTATCATAGAAACCGCTTAACAGAATATGCTATAGACATAATTATGCACTTCCATAAACACTTGTTTATATTTAACAATAAATTATTTATACAAAAAATAAGTTGTACCTACTGAAGTTACCTATAAACGTAGAGTAATAAATCTATTGTTTTATTTATAGTTTATAGTAATTAATAAAATTGTATGTCAACATTACATTTTAGTTACTTGATGTGTACTTGAAAATAACGATATATGTATGTCTATAATTTTGCCCAATTCTCAATTAGATGTACACTTTAAGGTGAATATTTTGACCATATTAGTGTATGATGAAAATGAAATAATGACAAAATGATGCGTGCCTTATTATATAATTTAATTTATACCTATTTTTTGTTCTTCATCTAATATTTTCAAATTGTTTTCGTAACGCAATGTATGTGTGATGATTTTACAATTTTGTGACAGAAATAGCACTTACAAGTACTACATAGGTACTACACTTATAAGTTGTACCATGATACTAACATTAAGTCTTGTAACTTTATATTTACAATGTTAACAACGATCATGATTAATGACTTAATTATATCGCGAATAAATATTTAGATTTTAATGCCGCCATTTAATTGCCATATTAGGTACTTCATACAGATATTGTTTTTTACAACAAATATATTATGGTAACTATTGCTGTCGATTACCTGCTTACGACTACTTCTTATAATGAAGACTGGCATCTTGCCATAACTTGAGATCCAAAGCTGGTAGGTGGTCACATGGTACAAGTTTGTTGCTGAAATAAGTAAAATATTAATTATTCACCGGAGAATTCAACTTAAAGGTCATAGTCCACTATCACGGCACCGCAACAGCACGGCATTTAGTTTGTTATTCTGAGCATTAAAACGTGTGTCGTAAAATATATTAAATTTATATATAATTAAATGCAGGCATGTACGAGTTGGAAATTTGGGATAGTAAAAATTCATATAGACAGCAAACAGAAACCTAACTTTAATGTATGATATGACATTTAATTTCGGAGAGAATACAACAGATTAGATCTGCTTTATTTAATTCATTCTGTATCAGATATATTGGAGGGAGATACGGGCTTACTGGATTTCCTCGAATATCGACTAAAACCCATTAGCGTTGTTCTAAAACGATGCAGTATCGCTTTCATATACCACTAAGGTTTTACTTGGATATCCTGTTTAACAGAGGATACCTCTAGGTATCTTACCAAACAAAGCTTCGATTTCAAGCCAAGACATTTGTTTGCCAGACAAATGAAAAATTATGCGTAAAATATGCGTTTCTTTTTATTGATTGAATTACATTATAAGAAATTAATGTTATTTTTGTATATATATTTATCCGATAAATGTTAATTACTTCTCACTATATCCAAAACTAGCATAGAAATTTTTAATACGAGCGTGTGGAGGTGTGGTCTTAATAATTTGTTATCCATTTACCATGGCCTCGTTGACAATATGGTTACAGATTTAATTATGCCTGGCAGTGACATAAAATAATTACGATCAAACAAAGCAGTTAATTGTTATGATGATTATCGAATCTACGCTTTATTTTTATGTAGCAAAACGACTTGTTTTCTTTAACTTGCTGCTTATCGTTATAATCTCGCTTTAAGCGAACCGTTTCAAGCTTAAAGGTTTAACAATGTTCATTTGAAATATTATTCTTGCTGTAAAATAGTTTTGCTTTTGTTTCCTCGCATAAAATATCTCTGTAATATAATGTTACGCGCCTATTAATAACAACGAACAATATCAAAACTTTAGTAAAATTACTTCTATAAAATCAAAGGGTTATTATTTTAAAGCATTGAGTTGGATGTAGACTTCATATGAAAGAAAGCGTGGGAAGTTAGAAGAAATCATTTGGAAGGATAAAGTAGAGAAATAATTGGAATCCGACATTGCTTCGTTGCAGCAAAATTGCCGTGTAAGTACCAGACCATCATACTTTTATATTTTATTGCATTTATCATTTCATTTTAATAGGTTTTGAATTATCGGAATTTTTTTTCCATTCATAATATACCTATATTTCGAACAACTGTGATACCTCCGTAGACTAAGGATACAGCAGTTTATAGGTTAAGGTTAAAACCATATTTTTCTTATTCGTTCTTTCTTAATTTATTAACTCACCCGTGACCTAGTTGCTGGAAGGCTTTAGGTTGCATGTGATGAATGGAATTAGCGTTGTCACAGATCAGACGCGCCATTGAGGCTCCCTGTCTTATTGTTTCCAGCTGACCTGTTTGACAAACAAGGTTTTATTATTATAACAATAAAGTTCATTTCAGCCCAAAATAACAGTGAACGCAAAATAAAAAGACAAGGAAATATTATTATGACTTAGCAGATTTTAATCTATTTCTTGTATGTATACCTATTTATTTATATCTATCTACTCTTACTAAAATTTTAAGCAATACATAGCAAAAATGTTTTGAATATAATTTGATGGATAGTAACAGCCGATAATATTAATTAAATGGCAGGTATTTAATAAATACCTAAGTACATAAATTGAGACTAAGCTACTCATTTTTTAAAATAAACTTACTACACGAAGAAACTAACACCGAGCAGGCAACGGCTTAAATAATATTTTACAACAAATCCTTCCAATTTTGGAGCACGTGACGTATTATAATTGCTAGTGTCTCCGCTTAAAACCGCCGTTGTCAGAGCTAACATAGAAAATAGTTCTGGAAATTTCTCGAAACCTTACTTGGACTAAATGCAGTTTCTGGATCTGCTCCATTCTCGTAGAAATATCTATCTCCAACACGAGTTCTGTAGAACTGTTCTGTCAATATGCAGAGGAATGTCGGTCCCGCCTGCGCTCCAACCACATTGTTTTCTAATGAACCAGCTACCACCAGCTCGACATCTTCAGGAGACTCGTACACCAATTCTAATTTCTCAACATTCTGTTAAACAAAGATAGATAATATAATTAATAAACATCTATTACTTACAGGACCTAATAACCAACTAACAGTCTTTAGTCCTACTCGAAGTTTGTTACGATGTTTATGATAGTACTGTCCTTGGTGGCATCGTCAGCTTGTTTCCTACCTTAAAACCATAAAAAAGTTGAATATTTGGAGGATAGAAAAAATGTGCTTATATTATCTTCCTGTGTCGAACAAAACAAAATCATATTCAAAAGAAAAGCATATTACTTAATACAAACGATTAATTTAATCACTTAATTAACAAGCCCTGGCATGATAATTGTGTTCAAATCAAAATTAATAATTATTAACAGAGTATTATTATTACGTCTACGACTACGTCTATTGAACAGAATTTATCTTTGTGTACAATACTATTTATAGTCAGATAAATAAAAGATAGTTTGTAAAACCAAACAACGGTATTGAAGTCCTTAAGCCTAGTATTACTTCAATTTTGTCCAAAAGAAAACGTTTAAGAACAGAATTCACATTTGTTGAACAAATTGTCTAGGCGCCGACAATAAAAGAATACATTTAGGGAGTTAGAAGGGTTTTGCTCGGTTCATTTTAATTCTTTTACCCTCCGTTTTGTAGTTCAGTGTGGTTAATGTGGGCATAATAAAAACGATCAAAAACTCGTCGGTATGTCTAAGCTATGACGTCATCAAACGCCATGAAAACCCTATCGTCACAGGAAAATTACTTTCATGAATCATTAATTTCCTGTCAATTTAATGACAGCTATAATCCAACGCACTAAGGTATGTAAATTTATCTAGCGTGTAGGACCTTCCTACTGCTTTAAGAATGAAGTATCTTATAAATAATTATGATTATAACCTATTTTAGACAAATTGTTTTCTTACCTATGACATTTGTATTATTATAATAGGTACAAACAAGTCTAAAAATATTTGACCAAAATTATTCCTTTGTAAACTGTTTCGTATCCTACAATTTCCTGAACTATTTGCTTATAACCTTTAAATATATTCTCTCACCCCAATCGACATTGTACAGAGTAAAAGGAAATCCTTTTTAGAGTTCGGTAGTAAACTAGAAATAGTAATATAGTTTTGCTATCACCGTCGAAGACTTAGCTTATTATTTCTTACAACTTAGTGCTTACTACTGGAATGCTGGTACCGATATGGAATGAGAAACAAACGGTCGAAATAGAACCTTAAAAATTGAAAAAATCAAATGCAAAGATTATTTTCAAAATGGTACCTAACTTGTACTTTAATTGGGAAAAAAAAATTCAAAACAGTACCACAAAAGTAAAATAAAAGCTATCAAAGTGATTAACAATGTAACGAGAAATTATGGCAACGACAGAACCTTATTGAACACGTGGCGCGACACGCACTTGGGCGGCTTTTTCAACATTCATCATTTTACGCCCTGCTCTTATCATCGCGTACTGAGTGTGCTGAGATTTATTCGTACTTGAAACCTCTCCTACAACGTAAACGCACCAGTAAACCATGATTAATCTTAGTTTATGCTGGCATTTATTGCTTGTAGGATAATGATCTTTCCATGAGACAGCGCATGGATGAGTTCGTAAATGCTACGCAAACAGATGTTGGTGTGAACATAGTGAGACAAATTTAGTACGAGTAACGTAAACAACTTATCCTTCGCAAATAAAGGCTCCGCATATATGAGACACTGCTCGCTTTATCATTGGCAATAAATAAGAGCAAGATGATATTTCTTGAACACAATGACGTTTTGTGTTTTTTATTTTTGTCAATTTCACATTCTTCATATTATACACCATTACTATACTTGCTATGCGCAATTAGTTTTGTCGATTTGAATTTCTTTAACAAAATCGACAATTAACATACTTGTATTTCTGTTATATTCTGTTAATTCGGAAGAAATTAGCCTACAAATATTATTACTTAAGTTGTTACCTACATAGGATTCCTCTTGTTTTAATAAAAAACTTATTTTAACATTTTTCTTAACACCTACATCAATACGAAAATATACAAAATAAAAGTACAAAAACTATGTTTTTATAGAAAAACCCTGTTTTTGCGTAAGCCGTTTCTCTAATCCTTCCTTTAAAGTTCTTAAGTTCGAAAGAGTGTTATCTCATCTACTTTATCAGGTTAACAGGAATTAGTAATATTACAACCTGCAATAAAAATCCACAAATATAATTATAAATATAACTACTTATGACCGCTTCAGCAAACGGCTTTGATTCGGCATGCAGGTTTTTGGAAAGTAGGACCTATACCTACTTACTCAGGAGAGCACATTAAGGGCGGGCGCAAACGCCCGGAAATTTTAGATTCTGAATTTTTAGTTCGGGAGAGCGGTGTTGAAAATTTCGTTCGAAAAAAATCTTTTTTACCCGACTACGGCGAAGCCAAAAGGAGGGTTATGATTTTAACCCGTATGTATGTATTCTGTTATGGAAATGTTTTCGTCGGCACAATCTAACCCTGGATCTTTCTACCCTACTCTCTTATTGTCAGTGCTAATTCAGAATCTGACTTTCGAAGGTCTGCGTAGTCATAGAAATTAGGATCTGAATTCACAATCTGATTTCTGAGGCGAATTCCTGACATTTGCGCCCGCTCTTATGAATAATACTTAACACCGATAATAGTTTAAATAATATTTATGCGTTTAAATTTAATCATAACTGAAACATCAGTTGAGTAAATTCCCGATAGGTATATCGTGCTTAAGTGGTATAGCAGGCGATTACAACGACAGAGAAATTTTGCACTTACACTGAGCAAAACTTATCGCTATTACCACTGGATAAATATAATTGGAAGATAAATCTTAGTATGCGGTAAATAGAGACGTGTCTATGAATCACTTTGCGCGGATAAGTAGACGATAAATATAAGTTGAGTGCGAGGGTACTTAAATCTTATTATCTCGAAGAAGCATTAAAATCTGTGCAATAGATTTTTCTTTGAAAAGAAATGGAAATTCAAAATCATTTATTCAAATAGGTATCAATAATAGGTACACTTGTGCACGCCTTTTTTTCTACCCTCGTTACTAATTAGATACGTAGTCTCTATTACAGTTTATACGTTCAAAGATGTAAAGTCTTATGGTTCAAAAAATGACAAGAGGAATGGACATACGCTTAAAAAATGCCCTATTTCTTGTGTTGCACTGAAAACATTGAATTTTGAGTCTTACCTCCTTGGATATAAAGTCGCGCATGTCATTAAAGGTCTTGGGTACTGGAAGCCCGCAAGCAGCACGAGTGGCTATGTAGGAACCAAGACCGTGATCACGTCCTCGTTGGATGTCCGTGGCACGAAGATCACCACCGAATGTGTTGTTTCGTCTGAAACAAAAATAGTTTTATTGATTTACATAGCTCTCTTATAGCCCTATTTGAAATTTGTCACCAGATTTGTCACAGATGCCTATGAGTGGAAGGGAATGATGACACGGTTCGTTTGCTATTTTCATAAAGTTTAATAAAAGTAAAAAAACGACGTCTGTACATATTATGTTTTTTTTTGTTTTTGAGAATAACCCCATTGGTCAAAAATCTTGATAACTAAAAGTAGAATATTAGTGTCTGTGATGATAATATTTTATACATAAGCGGGTTGTACTTGTTGTAGGTAGTTACGCAAAAATATGCAATACGCAAACTTTGTTCAAAAAAAGAATTAAGTAGTCGTTATTATAGATTCTTGCCAATGTAGCTCGGTATTGTAGCCATTCCTTGCATTCTTTTCATAATTTACCTCAGTGAGTACGACGACGGTCGTATCTAAAGCCACCACCGCGCGTTGCCGCTAAAATATTAGATGTATTCATCTACCACTTTGTATGCTGAGTAAAAATTTAATACACGTCAAGCTACACATAAGGACATTACATTTAATATGACTACAACTCCAAAATTACCAACACTGTTGATGTCATACATTATTTAGTAAATTTGCTTGTTGCGACGCTTGACATGAATATAATAAGAATTTTAGTAGCAGTCGTCTCTCTGAGGTTGCGTAATTTGAGAGCCCCAAAAGAATAAACGTGAAAATTACTTAATTTAGGTACAATTTATTTATGCAGTGGTTCATAATAACTCTACCAATAATTCTTTAGTAGTAGTTTAACTAGGTATATTTCATTTAACGAACTCTCGGTATCAAAACGATTTATCGTGAATTGAAAATAAGTAAAATAAAATAAATAATCTTAGGCAAAAAAGGAACGGATCATTAATTATCCACAGTACGAGAATACAAATGTTGTGAACTCCTTAGACACAATTCTATTAATTAATTCTGTAATTTAACTCTTACTTAGAAAACAGAGAAAGCCACTTGGTTTTCCATTAATGTAATTAGCCGGAACATAGGCACATTTTACAGCTGAAATAAATTTATAATTGATCTTGACTAAAATATATTTTAGATCTATATTTTAGACACAAATAAAGGTATTCTGTATCCCTATGCCATTAGCAGCATAAGTTATTATTTGGCTCTCTGGTAGAACATATTTTAGTAACATTTGCTCTTAAGTATAAATGTAGTAACTAGCAGTAGTAATATCTAATTGTATTATTATTAGGATGGAATGAGAAAAGAAGATCGAACCGAATCCCATCTAATCTTACTTTGTGGAGAGGGGGGTCTCAAATCTCACAACAACTTGTCAAGGGAAACAAAGAATTAAAAATCGCCAAAGACGCTTAACTTAATTAATAGATGACCCCGATTTAAAAATGTAACAAATTAGGTAATACCTTTCATATATAGCATGTATGTCTCGTCGCCATTAATGAGATTTACAAGACCTAGGCCTATTCTACCCCAATGCGAACCGTATAGGAAGTAGCAAAAACTGTTAACAATTCGGCTTAACGTGCCCTTTGAGGCAAAGAAGAGCTTAAGAAATTTTGTCAAATACCGTTATCCATTCAAATACCGACCGTACCTTCATTTCCCTAACTTTATCGATCACTACGACGACACAGGCATTCGCTTTACACAATGTATGGCCAATAAGGTTTTCGTACAAAGTACAAAAACTTTAAGATATTTGAAACCGTAAAGAAAATCTCTTTGAACACAAAGCCGCCAGCCATGAACTTAAATAACTTTTCTTTAAGACAATTTCGCGCTCAATAAACTACAGTAGATTATGTACCTATTACGTATTCTTTATGTCGGCTTGTTTTACGTATTTAAGTCCACAAGTGATGTTAGCATGTGACATATAATTTACCCTTAACTTTTAATTTGTAGCGTCTTCAGAGACTTTTTGTATTATCTTAGTACATCCTTCGCAAGTAATTTAAATAGAAAATATCTTATCTTCGTTCAAAGAAAAAATATTTACATATTAATTAATCTCTTAACTTAAGTCGAAGAAAACCAAAATAATTAAAAAGAAAAAATCTTTGGCGTATATTTAAAGAAAACAAGGGATCTTTAGAAAAATAAATTTACAATACGCTGCAATCGCCTGACTAGCAAATATTAAATTGTCTACTTAAATAGAATGTTTAATAACGAATAGCATGTAACGCAAAAATAAAGTCACAAAGTGGTACCTATCAAAGTATGGAAACGAACAAGTCATTCTTATTCTTGGAAATGAAATTTCTCTGAAATCTTCGAGTGGAATCTATTCTACTTTGGGTAAGTTTCCGCGTTTTATTACAGACAACTTCTGCAGAACTTAAACAAGAAGTATGCAGATTATGAAGAAAATAAGGTCAAAAGTAAATCTTGCGCTTTTACTTCTTGACCACTCATTTGATTAGTTAAGATAATATCACCTGCTTTACGGTTAATTATATTATTTAGCGTTTGTTACGCCTAAGACCTAAGAAGTATTCGTATTTCAAATTGTTTTTATAGTCTATACAATAAACTGAAATTCATTACATTTTTAATAGGGCAAATCTGTACAAGTACTTACTTTAATACGAGCACAAAACTTGCGTGCTTCCAATTGGTTGAACAATACCTACCTTTTGATGATACCGGAGTTTTTTGAAATGAATTTTAATTGCCTCAGAGTATAATGAGAATTATTTTCGGAGTACTCTGAGAATAACCCATACTACCTACTTGAATAAGAACTGCGTGATTTCGCTGGTCCAGAACTGGTCACTGAAATCCTGTGGCTGGACCGTCAGACCTCTCGCCAACTTTTGGAAAGTATCATCGATCTCCAATATCAAGGGTCTGTTGAACCAGTCGCTTAGACGAATTGCTCCGGCTATTTTCCTGTGCTCCGTTATTAGTCTGAAATGACACAGAATATTTCAATGTTTTTTGAATATTGATGGCTTACATCTTTTACTTAGCTGTTAGTTTGGACTAGAAAAAATTGAACACTTTTTAAAATCTCTATATTCTGAAGATACAGTATTATGTATAGGAAATCGCAAATGTTGTTATACTGGCTAATATTCTAAGCATAGCTCAGTAGCTATTACATGGATATCTCTAATATTTTTTAAATAGATTCATTGTGGTATTGATTACATGAAATTATAAAATTGTTTTCTATCTGTATGTGTCTCAGTCTGTGTATCTGTATGTGTGTTTGTATTCTTAAGTAAATACAATAACTTACTGTAGATGTCCACGAATGAGAGTGTGGAAGTGCCTGAAAGCAGCTGTGGCATGTTCGTCCAATACTCTCGGGTCTACTTCGGGATTGTAGTCGTTGATATAGCCGTTCGCTCCGGGGTAGATCAATTTGTTCTTTACCATATTTTCGTACCCTAAAAATGAAAAATGTTGTCAGTTAACGTAGCTCTTCGACGACCTCTTAGCCTAGTTGGTAGTGACCCTGCCTACGAAGTGAAGGGTCTCGGGTTCGATTCCCGGCCGGGGCAGATATTTATGTGACAGATAAATGTTTGTTCTCGGGTCATGGGTGTTGGTGATGTGTTATTTGTGTTGTCCATGCCACCCGCGACACAGGGAATCCTACTGCGAGGGTATGAGTGTGTTATCGTTTAGTGTTTTTTTATTCTATCTTACAAATTATCTTGCTACGCACATGTTATTTTCAGTACGTACTTAAGGAAGCTCAGGACGTATAATTCAGGGTTTTAGCTAGATAATTGTTTAATGATTAGCCGTGTGTTGAAAATTTAATTTGAGAGGTAACGACGTAGAAATTGGTATTTAATGAAAATAAGTGGAACACGATACTACTATCACAACTAAACAATTTATAAATTTTATTTCTTAACCTTCAGCGTCACTTAATTAAATCGATACTCTCCAATTGATAAACGAAGTCGGTATATGAAGTTATACTACTAACGAAAAATACCAATATGTATAACGAAATTGGTTGACACTAAGAAGCAAGTGACATGAATGCACAATAACTTACCTAACAAGATAGGGAGGTATTCGTAATAATTGATATGCTGATTCTGTGCGATGTTGATGCGTCTGGCCTCCTGGAAGAGGATCTCGTCGTCCCAATGAGGGTTCAAGCTAGCTAAAATGTCGGCTAGTCTGTTGTGTTCTCGAAGTAGTAAGACCTGTAGAACCGTCAGTTGTGGGTTTTGGTTCACACGGATATCACCTGAAACCAAATAACGGTTTTAAAAATTAAGAAACAAATCTTTTTATAACGTCATGTCGAGCTTGATTAAGTTAAAGATGTAAATAATACATTGGTTAACCTTGATAGCTCATATGTCTGCAAGGTAAAGGTGAACAAACATTATTTTCGTCCAAACACGACAATATATTTTATCCCTTTCGCTGTCATCAATAATTGTCTCCTCCACGCTTGTCAGTAAAAGGAAACCTCTTATTTGGCACTTTTTACGAGGCCTTCAATTTGATCCTTGTAGGTAAGAACTTGTCAACTAACACTTACGATACTATTTTGCTCTTTAATTTGTTTATTTTTTTATTATTTAGCCCATTCTATCTATTTTTTCTTAAGTTACACATCTAGGCTTCTAAAGTCTCATCTTAGAAGGAATTTCTATTAAGTTTACACTTAGTCGTTTAGAATTTACTATAGCAAATTCGTAGTGACCAAGTATAGGATGATTGGCTCCACAAACCATCCATAATATTACGGAAAACTATTCAATTCCTAGCGAAGTTTTGGTCTACGAAAATAAGAGTATAGACGTGTGCGTAATTCAAATATGAAAGTTATGAATAGGAGCATGAATTTCAAAACTCTCCATATGTTACTGCTCCGAGTACGTAATAATATTTTATATGATCAATAGTTCTATTCTGATAAAATGTAGCCAATAACAGATGAATAGACAATAACATTTTATGTTCATATTGTCGTAACGCAATACTACGCTAAAGGAACTAATGTTTTCCATACTACAACAAACATCATTCAGCAATATGTTTGGTAATCGTAAGTTAGAACTTTCCAGAAATAATTGTAACAAACTTTTGTTTTTATAAATGTTTCCCATTATGTAAATGAAGTATCCCACGATGTAGGAACAGGATTAGAACGGTATCGGAATTATACAAAATCAACTATAACAACTACTACCTACACACAAAACAAAGAATAATACAGTTCTTTCTTCATACGTAAATATTAAAATTAAAATTTTATTCATCATAAATGTTCACGGATACAGACAGGAATCAACTTGAATATTAAAGACTAACTTTCAGAATTACTACAGCAAAATTTACTTACAGGTACCAAGAAACTCAATTTGCATAATAAGAAAAACAATTTTAGATAGGATTAACTAAATGATCACGAGTAACTTCTAGAAAACTTCTTTGGCTCAGTAACAATTGATAAACTTTCAAACTTGTGATTTAGTTTGAATCTCAAAGATATATCTCCCTAAGTATTGTATGTATACGTTGCTGTAAAAGCTCGAACTAAGGTAAATTCTAAGATTTGCCAGTAAAACTTAAGATGTTCCAACTTCTAAAAAGTCCGAATAATTATGTGATCATTATTCATTTCGAACTTTTCTCACCATTTTTTTGATACATCTTAGTTGTACCTCAAAGACTGTAAATGTTGAAAAGTGAAAGAAATTAATAACATTATGTAAGAAAATGTTTAGACGTAATTGTACTGGTAATAAATTAACCAACCTAACATAAAAATACAAAGTAAAACGTTTTAGGTAGTACTATGTATAATTACTTCAAACAAAAAGGAACTTTTAGTACTAAGTGCTGTACTGTTTACTGTAATGCTGAATTTCTTCGAAATAAATAAGAGGTTTGTTTCGAAGAAGTTGAGTTTAACTCGACAACATTGTTCCACCTATTACAAAGTTATGTAGAATTAATGAAACTTTAAAAGTAAAATGTATCACTTACACGTAAATACAAGTATAGAATAACACTAGAAAATAGTATGTGAGCGTGTAAAGGAGTATTTTACCTGCCAAATAACAGGGTTCGTTGGGTGACTGAGCGGATTCACAAGTAAGCGTGATATTGGGGTCCTGGGGAGGCCATTCTTGTCCATGTCTGACGAGGGTTGCCAGCCGACCACCTTGGAAAGCCCGGATAGGAGTCGCTTGAGCGGCACTGCTCCCATACACCATTGAGAGATCCATAAAAGCCGTTACCGTCGATATCTATTAAAAATACAGGCGTAATATAAAATATCTTTAATACACGAACAATCTGGATTTATGCTTGAACTAGTAAATTCAAAGACCAAATAAAAGTTTAACTCTTGCTTACTCTGTTTTATTAATACTGAATCTCATTAAACCAGAGATAACACATCGATTAACATTGGCAAGCCACAGCCATTAACTGAAGGTCGTATTTACGGGGTCCTACAATTATTTTTATTTTGCACTTCTAATGAAATAAACATTTTTTTTTTCTGAGTAGGGTTACAGACGTGGGGTGTGAGTGTGGGTTTGTAATAAATTTAAATCCTTACTAAGCTTTTTAAAATTAGTTATCACTGAAATATCAAAACGAAATACAACGATAAAGACCGTATTATCAAAACATGCATCTTTCATATCGTGCTTTTATAACAGGTTAAAGCACCATTGAAGTATTATATTAATAAACATGAAGCAAGATTGAAGGGACTAACTGACGCCTACTCTAGCTTAAGTTTACATCTTACTAATATTATAAATGTGAAAGTTTGTAAGGATGTTTGGATATTTGGATATTTGGATGTTTGTCCCTCCTTCACGCTCTAACCATTGAACGGATTAAGCTGAAACTTGGCACACAGATAGTTTAAATCCAGGAATAGGACATAGGATAGATTTTATCCCGTTTATAGGTTCCCGTGGGATGAATTCTACTCTTCTGCGGGCAAAGCCGCGGTTATCGTCTAGTAATTACTATATAGGTGTCCTCGTATCTTAAAGTGAAATGAACATAAAAACATTAATTCCATTGTAAAGCCGCAGCGCAGGGTTGTTTACAATCCGACGTAAAGCGGAATGCGGTCTCCTTTTGTAAAATATCTACGTTCATTGTTGCTAAAAGTTTGTTTTGTGGGGCTGAACAAGCAGCCAACGAAAACGACACAATAGTTTTGGTTTTATCTTTAATTTACACCTGGGTAATGAATAAACTTTACCACATAGTGTTATTAGTTTGGGTTCTCTTTTTGAAATTGA
The DNA here is from genome assembly GCA_001278395.1 of Lerema accius. Classification (NCBI taxonomy): domain Eukaryota; kingdom Metazoa; phylum Arthropoda; class Insecta; order Lepidoptera; family Hesperiidae; genus Lerema; species Lerema accius. The sequence goes on from LGAG01002375.1 coordinate 28,669, forward strand.
ATATTTGAATGTGTACCTACCTCCCCACCGTTATTTTATATTCGTTAATTAATATAAACAATCTATCATCAATAGATGATAACATTCTTCAATATTTTGATTGCTTCTGATAAATGTTGAAAAATGCATATTGCAATATTTAATGGGTATCAATAAATGAATAGTTTTTTCGAGTATTAGCTATTTTTTGATTTCACTAAGTAATTATAAATTTAGCGGCATGTGCGTCGTCATTAAGTAGCTATTTAACTACTTGTCAGAATGGACGTCGTTAATCCCCTTTTGAAGAAGATGTTGAATTGAAGGAAAATTATAGGTAGTTTTGTCTATATTTAATTTGTGTACAGACGAAACAAAGTTTTGTGTGGACTTAGAAGTTTGCTTTATTTACAATTATAATAAGTACGTAATTTACGCATCAGTTCCCCTAAGCGATCCCTTGACTAATAGGCTAAAATAATTATTCAATTTATTTAAGAAATATAATCACCCTAAAAATGGAAACAAATGTTTTGATGGACAAGTTGACTATGTGGATTTGGGGTTAGCGACATTGACAACTGATATCAGGAATGAGTAACCACCTTATTTTAAAAAGGAATTAACTACACTCTACACCCTATGTTTACCATTTGGACCAAAAAGTTTAAAGAGTGGACTTTAGAACAAAAAAGTGAGGTCAATTTCTTTTAAGGATTTGTGTGACTGTTGTGACTGAAGAAAAATAATCCAGGCCGACTCGATTATAGCTTCCAGGAGTTACAGTAGTAAAGAAGTATCTACGCGGAAAATATAAGATACGCCCAATTCGTATACAGTATTTTATTTAGTCCGCCTACATTGGGAAATATCAGGTTACCAAAAAGAATATCTGAATGAAATCTCATAAGAGACCATCATATCGTTATCTTATCATATTTTCTTGTTTTTTCACTCCAAATTTAGCCAGGATTTTTCTTTCCATTTGGCAAATAATCTTATAAGGAATATTTTGTTACTATAAGGATATAAAAAGTGCTTTTCACACGACTCTAAAAAAGAAATGTAAATGTTTTTAAGACTTTCTTGTTTTCTTTGTAACACTTGAATGTATGAGCAGATTTAGATGTACCTATCGTAAGTATAGGATATAGGTAAACCAATATAAATATCTTACTATTGCACACTTAAAATTGGCTTATAAACAAATCCCAAAAGATAGAAAGAATTAATCAAATAATTTATTGTAGCAATCTTCAGATCCGTAATTTCATAAGGATATTCTAGTATCATTGCATTAATACATGCATGCAAAATTTCAGCTCAATCGGACACCGGGAAGTTGGTTTTCTGGGGGTGTCTCATATTTATGCTAGTGACTGTACCTCATTTTAATACTAATTTTCAACACTTACCGGTTCCGCTGGAGAAAGAGGAGGAGTGCATCCTCTATCCCTCGTTGAGCCAGTCCTGACGAAGTTCATACATTGTGTGCCCTGGGCAGAATGTACTGGGTCATTAGGAGGGATTAAGATTGGAGCGCACTGGGGATTCGTTGACGCGTCCACTGACAGCTGTCCGTTGTCGTCACAACATGTTATTGTATCCTTATCTGTTAAGGAAATAAACCGGAATTAGAACTTAAAATATTAAGTAGCTAAACATTTTAGGCCACACTATTGCTTATTGCTACTTTTCAGAGTGTAATGCATAAGATCAATCCGATTTTATGCTCTCCGTTATTATTTAATAATGTCCTACTCATAGAAATATAAAAACGAATTACCAAAAGTTACTATTAAAAATACCGAATAATAATTATAGTTAATTTTTTTTTAAAGTGAATAATGTTCATCATAAGACAACCCCTATATTACTAATTCATTGAAATTTTATTAAACTTTAATATGGTTAAAAAGGCTTTCATAGTACTAAACATTCAATATGAAATAAAGTACCTATTCCCTTACATTTTAAGAAGAGGCAAAAATCTTTAACACTGGCGATAAAGAACTTCCAGCCCCTGTTATAAAAATTAATTAGTCTGACGTTTACTTTTGTAAGCCTTGTAATTTTAAACATTAATAATTTAATATTGTAGATTATCTTTTACTTTAACTAATTTGCTGTGTTATGCTATCGGTGGCTTATTTAATTATGAAATAAAATACGTGTAATATCAATTACTACATGCATTGGTAATAATATAAAATTCACAGCAAATAAACATTATTTCATACTTTTATAATATTATGCAAATCGTTGATTACTTACTTTAGCTATAAAAAAATTAGTATTAGTCATAGTATTCATTATGAAACTCCTTTAAGAGTTAATATTTAATTACTTACCGTCTTTGGAACGTCTCGCTTAAGTGGGAAAAAATATACAGAAAATCAATTTAAAAATTTTGTAAAAAAAATCATTCCAATGTTTAGAAGAAAACCGTCCAATATGTCGTTAAAAAAATCAAAAAGTATGAGAAGATATACAGTTAAGCATTTTTCAAATTAAGAATACAAGTTTGAAAATACTCACGTGATTGTGCGACACCGGCTGTTAACGACATGTCGTGGGTTATAATTTGCCCCCATTGCTGAGTGTTGAGAGTCCAAATAGGATCGATTAGATCCTTATCCGGGAAGAAAACCAAGCTAAGAGTTCGAGGATTTGGTAAAGGTCTACCCGATTTTGATACTGGAAACGTGCTCACTCCTGAAAAGTTATCTCTATTAATAACATCACCTTACTTGGCCTATACAATTTTTTATTCATTTTTAAAATTATATATAGATAGGTAAATCCATATTAACTTGAACTTGTATGAGATATTTTTTTTTGACCAAGCTTCAATAAAGGCTACAGTTTCGACTGAAACTATTAAAGGCTTCAATTTAATAATACAATTTATTAACATGTCGGTGGTATCAGTTATCAACAAAAAATTGCTTGGGATTATTTGAACATTTCCGTACTAGACTCCAATCCAGTACAATTTTGCAACCTTTAACCATAGCGTTCCAATTTCTGATAGGACCCAACTTAGTTCATTAAATTGATCGCTACTAGTTTTCGAGTTATAAGCTCTTATAAAGCCTACATACATTATTCCATCAATTTCATTGAATTTAGTAGTACATTTAAATTCACATAATTTATTGGTCTGGTAGGAATATCAGGTTCAAATAATATTTTGCAGTGATTGATTGTAATGGATAGTACATGATTTACACAGATTATCTTGTCACAGGTTGTCATCGATATTACTCCGTCGGCTGAATGATTTATTAACTGCATTTGCTCGGGTTTTTAATGTAATTATTCTGCAGTTTGACTGCATTTTTTTTTGGTAAAATTACAATTATTTCAAACAATAAATTAACAACATACTTGATTACCTCAGCTTCAAATACGTTCTTACTTACTTAAATAGTTAAATTTTAACTTCTGACCCTTCCATTCTTAATGTTATCTAAAAATTCTTTTATTTTAATTACTAAGAGCATTAAAGTACAAGTTACTTACGATCACCATAATTATACGGTACTAATCGACCGTATGGTGTTTGAGGGATGCCGACGTTCCCCTTCAATAGATTGTTGCAAGTACCATCAATGGTACGATAACGTGACTTAGTACAAAATGCAGGGGGTTGTCCACAAGTCATTCTGTCTTGCCCAGCACCCAGGGGCGGCGGCGGATTACTGAAACTGTACAACAAAAACGTTAATATATTCCATGACACGTTCTTTAATCTCTCCAGAGAAGAATTGCACACAGAAAAGTCCCACGGAACTGTTTTAAAAATAGTTTTATGAAATAGTACAGCATTACCGGTCAGCGGTTCATGCTGAGAGCGTAAAAATGTGAGAAAATGCAAAAAGAATATACATACACATTCAATACACATTATACAAGAAATATACAATGTTAATACACACGTAGATACTCGTACCTACTGTTTTCGGATAATCTGATTGCTCTATCTTAATATTAGACGTATTTTTGAATATTTTTGATTGCTTTGAAATCGGAATTTCGGGACAATGATTTGATCAAAAATCTAGCAATATAAAGGAATAACAAAGAATTGCAAATATAATTAATGACAATGACTGCAATTAATCACTTTATCTAATTACTTATTTCCTGGAAATCTACCAAAAAGCAACATGGATGGTCATCGATAATATTGGTATAACAACAGGCACAAGCTAATACTTAAAAGGAACGCCAAAATAACCCAAGAAGAAAATACACATCTACACAAACAGACATCATAATTTATCTAACTATACCTAAACAGAACAGTGGTCTAGAGTGCTTGAGGAACTAAGTTCATCTAGGTGCTTTCTAGGTGCTAAGTTCTAAATCTGAAATAATCCCTAACTACTAATTACTAACCCT
>LGAG01002375.1:36950-48199 GCA_001278395.1 Lerema accius
TGATATTAGTGCCAAAACAAATCGTCAAAGAAGACAAATGGAATATTTATTATTCAGGAAGTTTTCGTCTCGCACTGAAAACGCTCATCCAAGCATGAATCAGAATACCAAATCGTTTTAGAAATAAGTTGATATGCAACCCAAAGTTCAAAGGAATATAATGGGTAAATATAAGTCGGTAAATATGGTACCTATGTATTTACTACATTTATTTTTAAATACAAGTAGATACCTACTAAAATCAAACAGTTGTCATAATTATCGTTTACCAGTGAAGGCGTATTAAGTAAATAGTGAATACAAAGAAGAAAATAACTTAGTACATTATTAATAACGTAGCAACATCAACAACAACATTACTGACAACTTATTCAAAATAAATAGGCAGAGTACCTAAACACGTTACTTACCGAATTTATGACTCCTACTTTTATAGGAAAGATAACATTAACATATTATAATGAAAGTTTATCTTTATTCTCTCTATATTCCACTTAGAATTCTGTATTGTTGAAATTACAACAAGTGTCTAATTAAAATTCTTATACACGATTACACATCTAGGTACTACTAGGTACTTTACTTAACCATTCTATTATTTTTAAAGTTATTTAGACACAATATGACTTTTAAAATAATGAAAATGGAAAACCAAAGCAAATTACTCCCCGATAACATTTTTAGTACTTTTCCACTTTTACGATATACGAAAAAAGCAATATTGTGAAATAAAGGTTTCAAACAAATTAACATGAAACATACCCGGTACGTGCCAACAGGAAGTTGTAAAATAAGCCATGAATGTTTATTACCCTCAAACACCTAAAAGTTACTTAAATGTTAAAAGCACTTGACGAGCTAATCAAAATTGTTTTTGCAGTGCAATAAACCCATGCGTGTTTAGAATTCTGGTTTTCCAATGCCTACTTTTTTAACACTTCTAATTTTTTTCATAGTGTTTTTAAAGTAGTTCATTAGTAGATTACATAATAGTAATATTTCGACAATTTAAAAAAAATATTCTTTGGTATTAAAAATAAGTCAAATTTAGATTTCAACGCCAACTAACATAAGCAATTTACCCATAAAAAAGCAGTAGAGATGTAAAAACTTTTATTTACCCTAAATAAATATGTCTAAAAAGTTTTGCCTCACTAAATTACAACGTTTTTTCCCTAACATTAATTAAACCAATTTAACCCATCACAGACAAACTAATGCCTAACTTGCCATTTATGTGCCAGAGAAGACATGCAATTAACTAAGTTTAGGCGCTTAAAAAATTTATGAGTTTTATTTATTAAGAATCTGTCTTGTGTCTTGATCAGTCATCTGATGTAATATGATTATAACAATTTTATTTTACCTTCTATACATTTCCCAGAACATCTGTGCCATAAAAAATCTTATTTACTTATTTTTTTGTCCATTACGTAGAAAACTTTAACAAGACATGCCTAACTTAAAGCAAACCGATGAAGAAGAAAGTATTATTTACTTTCAACTAAACATCACAGCTGGATAATTTACCTATCTATACCTCTGTAATACTCGTATATACTGAAATAGGTACATTTTATAAAAATCTTACCTATATTAAAAAGAACTTTCAAAAAATCAATATTATGTCTTTACAATTCTTTTGTCACTGTTTTTTCTACTTTACAAAATACCGTAAAATTTTAAATAATATATTTTTACCGCTAGTGATTACTTGCCTAGTGAATACTATATATGTACCGTCGTTTAGATGGTCCTAACGAATTTATATAGTTGATAAGTAAATAACAGGAACCATAAATATCTACATAATGGTGTATTTTTTGCTTCCAACGGATGATAACAGAAATGCCTAAAGTTCGTATTAATATCTTCCTTTATTTTCATTGCTAGATTGTATTGAAGCCTATGAGCGTTTTCATTTAATGTCGCAATTGTTGTCACACATTGTATAGGTACCTACATTAAATTATGCAGCTCGGTTATCCCCTTACGCCTACGGTATTTTTACGCTTTAGGCATTAAAAAGCACTACGTTTGTGTACTATTGGGATTAAACTAAGTGGCACTGAGTCCATCGACCTCCAAATGGCATACGGCTTACTGATCGTCCGTTGTATAACAGGCGGCATCGATCACTTAGGTTGACCCGTGCTCAATTCAATCGATTATCCAAATAGTTTGGGAGTATACAACAACCTGCAATACTAAGTAAAACTGTAACAGTGTCTAAATTACAGAACATTGAATATTTTTTGGAGATTTTAATGCAATTGGGCTTTGTTATCGATATCTACAAATCGCTAAGAGAGCTTTTAGTTCCTCAAACGAAATAAAAAAAATAATATGAATATTTTTTTGTTTTATTGTATGCTCCGTCACGAGAAAACCACTGGTCTCGACCGATTGAGATGAAAATGAGCATGTTTGTAGTTTATATACGGGTCCAGAATCTAGAATTGACTGATCTAGAATACTTTTAACTTAGGAAACCGTGTTATTTCTGCGAGATAGTAGTAAAAAGTTCTACAGAAGCGGACGAGGACCTGGCCGGACTCCTAGTTACCTATAATTTTCATATTCTCAGAGGTATGCTGTCAACCCGCACTGAAATATGTATGGATATTACCTCATCTTGGAGTACGTCTTAATACAGCTATGAGTATTTTATGAAATAGGCAGTTTCCATGCTGTAGTAGCAAAGAATAATATGCCCATTATGAGTCATTCGAAAACTCAAGCATAGGTGGAATTAATATTTAGTTAATCTTCTGGCCTTTTTTACGTTTTTCATGACAAAGTTGTTCTCAATACAGACAGTTACATAAGCAAGGTAATCTTTTACATCTTTCCTCATAACTTGCTCGAGGGAATAATTGAACTTAGCGTTGGCATCTCGTTTATTTTAACTCTCGTTAATTTGTCAACGTCCACTTACAACAGTGATTTGTCTAAACTTACCTATATTTTGCGCGGTTTAGAAATCTATCATTACTTCCGTGTTCACCTTAATTTCATATTCAGACAACTGGTAAGCGCATTTCAAAACAAATTACTAACGGTAATTTAGTTAGTACTTGACTTGAGCATATTGGCAGTGTGTTAGAGTGTTCTAAGTCTCCCCAGTGAAGGCAAGAGAACGCTAACAAATACCGTTTACTTCCTTTGAAAATCAACTATTTCCCAATACCCTCCGAAATTTATTGAAGTAGGTACTACAACTATGATATGTAGGTATATATTTCCTTGAACATGCCCAGGAGCCGAGCATCTACATGGGGTGGTTTAAGAATGTATTTGACCACAATTACCTAATAAGATTGAAGGTATCTCTACAAAGGACAGTCTTTTTCTGTGACAAAGGTAATAGGTTCATTATGTCAACGATTTCGCCTAATTTGATAAATTCGGAGCCTTTACATCAAATGTGACCGGGTCTTAATACCTACTCATGTAGTTTATACGGTCTGAGGAATTTTCAATTCTCCGCGCAATCACGTAGTTCTATAGACTTGACATAATTCGTCCAATATTATCTTGAAAGATCGCGTAATTCGTATGGGCATATGATATTTATTAGACCTCTTATATTAAGGTTTATTAGGACTTAGGATTTCGAAAGTTAGATTTTAAAGCAAAATTTTGTAGACTTTTTTGTGCTACTTTTTACTCTAATAGGATATTTTTCTATAACCAATAAACTTTTTTAAGTCATAAATGACGTTGAACAACCTAAATTAGTAAATAAATTTTAGTTCTTTTTTTTCTTAGCTCTATTATTACTACAACTTCTTTGAGGAGTTACAACTATAATAACATCAAATTAAAACGTCTGTTAGACTAGAGAAATTAATCATAAATGACACCTGAAGTTTTGTAAAATAAAAAGGCTTAGCTTAAAAGATATTGAATTTTAAGAAAACCCGTCAATGAAAACCAATAGATTATTTTGTACGAAAATTGTTCGAATGGTCGCTTGATTAAAATAATGTTATTTTATGGTGACTCCGTTCAACGGAAAAGCCGCTTGGTTATAGCAAAATATTTTGTTGTTAAATGTATGACTTATGTGGTTTACCAGCGCCTGATCAACTATATACTAACTATAACTACGTAATACCATAACATATTAATGTAATATCATTGAACGTAATAAAGTAACTGTGTAGTGACAATTAAACAAACATTTAAGTATATATTGTATCATTTTTCCTTAAACTTCACCAATCTTGGCAAATAGTAGTCATTCTGGCAGAGTAGTGTAAAAATTACATTATGTTATTTTAATCCTCATACGTTGCAATATTCACGAAAAGGCAAAAGGTGTGAATGCATTATTAACAAGTAGCTTGAAAGCTCGATAGCTAAATTTAACTGGTAAGTAAGTAAGTACGTGTGTACTAAAATTTGCAAGCGCTTTCTCGGCATGAATAGTTAAATCCAAAACTGGCTAACTGGCTGGCTAATTCAGGAACGAGCTGTCATGTCGTACAATGCCGGTTCTGAGTTAAAGCCCCGGTAATAATAATGTCAAACGAAACTGTATGGACTATGATTATAATTCTTTTTAAGCTGCTCCATAGAAACAACTTTAGTTGTTAACAACGAATACTACTAAATATTTTGTTGCTCGGATAAACGTTACGTAGAAAACAATTCCTATAAATACTTGTTTAATATAATTTAAGCGTTAACTATATACGTATATTCTTATCCTTACAGCCTTATTATAATTTTAAGATAATATATAATTATACATATAGATATTTATTGTTAACAAAATGAACAAGATAGAAAATAGCTATTGCAATATCTAGCGACAATTATTTTTATCAATACACAATAAACTGTTCTAATTAATTGAACCTATTATTGATTGAATAAGTTACATTTCATTAAAGTTATTGCTGCCGCATTATTTAAAAAAACATGCTATAGAAACCTTCATGTTTCGTGACGGAAAGTACGGCTGTCGCTCAAGGAAAATAGAATTGATCAACAGCCGGAAACTAGGCGTTCGATTAGGCCCCATAAAATATTATTTGTGAGACAGTTACATTTAGTACGCAGTAACTGTTCGGAAAATAAATCGTAAATAAGGTCAATCTCGGGAAATGTTTATAACCTGGCGGGTTATGTGAATACTAAGACTGACCAAGTTGAATAACAGCAGGTGCAGTTGGTGAACAGGTAGCTGAAATGTTACAAGCACTTTTGTGCTTCATAGGGCACATAAAGGTATCGGTGTCCGTTACTTGCATAAAAATATTTTAGCATCTCTCAGAGTAGTATTTGAAAAGAATAAAACAAAAGATATCAAAATATACCTGCAATTATTGAAGTTAAGAAAAAGAAAAGTATAGAAAATATTATGAAACACACTAAGAATAATTATTTTTATATACATCCACTTTTTTAGCAACCTAGTATATAAATACCTACCTCCAGACCTACATCGGGTCCTCGACACAGTTTTATAATAGTCCTATACAGATTTTTGGTAGAAACGTTAACAACATTCCATTGTTTATTTCAATTGCAGCTATGTAAGGTAGTCTGCGCTTGGCGTCGAATTAGTCAATTGACCCAATTCCTTGTTAGATACAGCGGACAAGTGAGCTTTATACATAACTCTGTCTACAAAATGAGCTTATCTATTTGGTCCAGTAACTGTAAAAACATGTTTGTATTCCCACGGTCTATCTAAGAGTTTAAGAGCTTGTGCAAATAATTATTAAAATAAAACTAAATGTAAACAAACAATGTTTGCTGGTTTTTTATTAATTAGGCACTATTACTTACTGTTTCTTTTAAGGGCCTTTCTTCTACTTCATTACAAAAGGAAACAAACGTGAGGCTTGCCTTATACAAAATAGCACGTTTTAAAATGTTTCCTGAATTTAAGTTGAGTGACAGTACTCACTCGTATATTATGTTATTCGTACACACTGAGAGGCTTCGTTTTATATAACCCTTATTTTGTAGGTGTTCCCAATTTTAACAATCAACCATGATATCGTATTGACAGGTTTAAGCCTCCGATAAATATAAAGGGGGCCTCGTTTCCATTCCCTGTAACTACAGAATGTTAAATCTGAATATTAAATTCCAAAACGAGTTACAGCCTATATAAATGTTTGAGGTGGATTGAAAAAGCAATATGATTGAAATTTGATATTACATTTCAAAGCTTTGAAGCATTAGAAATGCTTTTGAGGCGGTCAGCTTGTACAAAGCGTTAGGGTAACTTTGTGGTTACAATAGGAGTTTTTATTTAAAAAGTAGAAAAAGCAAAAGATCACAAAAAATAATACGAATGCAACAACGGAGAACATTTTCCTTTGGTTAAATATTTTTAAAAGCGCCCGTGGTTTTCATGTTAAGAATATTTTCCATTAGGTACGTCCCTAACCGATAACACTCAAACATGGTAATTGGTGTTATTTATAAAAATGTTAATTTATTTTAATCAACAATTGGAACGTTTTTACACAATTAACTTGATATCAGTAATATTTACATATTAAGATAATTGTCACAGGTGCTTGCGCTATCAGCACTATAAATTAGTAGTTTTATTGATTAAGATTTTTTTGTATCTACTAAATAAAATTGAAGTGTCTGTTTGTAATATTAAAATAGCCGCTTTTTACTAAATGCATACTTATACTACTTTTTTTACCTTCGTTTCGGCATAGGTTTACCGAAGCGAAATGAGGGCGGGTCCATTAGTTCTAAATAAAATATTACCCTATTAATACACGACTGTGTCATATGAGTGTGTTCAGTGTTATTCGATTACGAAAAATTCGTTTTATGTTCCTATCGTGTAATAACCTTTCTAAGGCATTTAATATTTTCAGACCTTAGTACCTTCTCGCAAAATGAACTCCGTAAGTGTTCTTGTGCAACTTTTCTATATTGCCTGTGCGTTAAAATTCAGTGTAATATCTAATGGGGTGCAAGATTATTACTATAACACTTTAGAACGAGAAATATCAATCTTTATGGAGATTCATAGAGCTCGCATTAAAGGTTCATCTCGAAGGCATGTAGAAATAATTTTCCTAACATACAATTAAGTTGAAGAAATGTAACTTTGTTTTGTAAAATACAATGTTTGTGTTAACAAAACGCACATACAATGATGACTTATTATCTAAAATGTGTAGTGCAATTAATAGTTTTTCATATTAACCTACCAATTTAACATTTATCAGCTTGACCCACAAGCGATATCTTTATTAGTATCCTCAAATAAGGGCATTATAATCTTAGATCGTTATCTATACGTTTTAAACTTTTATGCGACATTTTCTAGGGCAGCTTTGAATAGCATTTTATAAATAAGTTCGGCTTTACCATTTAAGACCTAATTAACTCCTTCAATCAAATGAAATTGTTTAGCATTGACATTATATTAGGTAATCATTAATTTTGTGTATTGAGATTACTTCTTTTTGCCTGTTACGTCAAAAAGTCTAATGTGTCAAGTTCAAAAGAGACAAAAACTGTACGGTCAGCTGCATCTCAATAGTGTGACCGTAAATAGGAAAATAATAATCATTGACCAATCAACAGCAGATGGTAGCTTTTTTCGCAATAACTAAGTAGTAGTAATGTATAAACACCCGACTGTTAAAAATGGGAGCACGTGATATTTAAACGCTAACACACACTCTACACACATATCACAGGTCACATAAATACCTGTCACGGGAATCAAACCCAGGACCTCTTACTTCCCAGGCAAGGTCACTATCAACTAGGCTACGGGGTCGTCAGTATTTAAAAAATCCCAAGGACGACGAATCCAAAAAGACTTCATTTGAAATCCATTAAGTTTAGGTTCTAGATCGTGCCTTTAGAAAACTTACAAACATACATGTACTCAAAAAACATCCCTTCTTTGGCAGTTGGGTGGGCGAATCACTATTCAAGAACACTTTCTTCGCTACATTATATGCGTTTTTATCGTTTTCTTAAGATTTATTAAACCAATTTGAATATTAAAATAAAATATTATTACCAATCTTTACACAGCCATCTAAAAAGCACTTGGTATTGAATTGAAAAATTAAAAACAATTCCTATTATTGGTATTCGAAGAAATCCAATTTAGTTTTATTTATTTAAAGTCAAACACAATAAGTGTCTAATGAAAATCTAGCTTACTAGCTCAGGGGTGGAGCATGTAAAAAATTTAATAATCTGAACAATTCGTTCGCTGCACAATTTCAATGGTCCTTTATTTATCCTCCAAAATGGAGTTTAATTCTGAATCTATCTGTATTTGAAGTTAACTGTAATATAAGTCAAATATTTTAGATAGGCACAATTTTAGAAACTATTTTTAAATATCCACTTAAGAATACCTAACCTAAGAAGCCTGTCACTCACACTGGTGATGAATGCAATGACATCTTATATGTTGATTGACTTCAAGCCTTCTGGGCTGTAGGTAGAGCTTGCCAAAAAAATGTACATACATACAGATATTGTATGTATACATACATACGCTGAAAAACATTACCTACTCACTTTCTGATACAGTGGGACAGTAAGGATTTTATATTTAGTTCATAATTTACACCTATGAGAGTCCAAGTCGAAACTAGCTTGGTACGTTGAATCCTTGTCACTAGACTACAGAGCTTTATTCAAAACAGTTCATTATTAAAATAATTGTATAACATTAATCAGTTATCTGTTGTCGTTGTGATATCGTGACCGGTTAACGACTATGGCAATTAGAACGTGATCGCACGCCTACAGTTTGATAATGACCTAATAAACTTCACTATTGTGGTGTCTTTAGGCAATATAACAAAAGTTACGTAAAATTTTGCTAAGCAGAAACTGCAATAGATGATAGGTGCTCACGATTTTTGCATTTTATATACGGACACAGGCATGTTTAATTGAACGAATTAGTCATCTGTCATTGTTAATTTATGATACCATCAGTGACCCGTCATGATAATTTGACATGTAATAGGCCAGATAATCTGGATATAATTCGTTTTTCAACTGGCGTCATTTGACCTGCAATATGTTTGTAATTTAAGGGTTATTTAGTAATCACGTTAAATAGATACCTAATCTATCATATTATGTTTTTTTGGCTGAAAAAATATTTTCGGTTAGTTTTTTACAAATACTATCGAAGTTCCCGTAGTTCATAATTATAATATTTTATTAATATTCTTAGATTATGGTCCACCGAATTTTATTATAGAGTAAGTATGAAGTAAGTGCAATGAACCAAATTATTATAAATATATAAGCGTTTGAAGATGACCTTAATCGATCAAGGCGTTGTCAAGTTAACTGATCACTAACAGACATACAACTTACCTAAAAAATAAAGAATTAACCAATTGTTGTTTATATGTACACTAATTTATAATGATACAAACAGTAGTTACGGCAAGTGTAATCAGTAATCACTCTCGTTATACTGTTTGTAATTAGATTACATTAAGAAATATCACACTTTCAAATGTCTTAATATGTCGTTAACCTAGATATACCCATAAATGCTCGTCTTATATACATGCACATTGAACATAATTTAAGCAACATCCTGGTTTGAGATGTTTACAAAAATCCTGCTTATCTTTTAAGCCTTAGCAGGAAGACGTTAAAGGATAATGGATGTACATAACTTACAGTTTTTATACTGCTATACTTTTTAATGTGTCATAAAAAACCTATAAATATGGCCTAAAGAGTTTTAGTACTGTTGCACCCATTGTTGGGATGTTTCAACCTGAAATATTACATTATCTTAACGATGACTTACTAGTAGGTACCTACTGAAGGAAATATAGATATCGTTAATTAGAAGAGAAATACAGGGAAAAGAGAAATAAGGAAACGGATGCGACATGTTCCAACAATCATTTGAGATTAAACGAGACAATTAGTTCTACTTCTTAGTACCTAAAGTGGCTCATAATATTTCTGTTATTATTACGTGCTCATAGCCCGAAGGAACGTATCGTTGTACGTGATTTACTAGTTAGTAATTTCTATTACTCTCAGCAGGGTAGTTGACTACTAATTTATATAAAAAAATCTTAAATGCGTCTCTTCTGAACACGACAAACAATATCGTTTCAACAACAAAAAGACAGGTGTCAAATAATTATTACAAAGTGGTGGAATTTTTCTTTCATTTTCAGTCTCGCAGGAAAAGAAGCAATTCAATAGCGGTCTGCAACGGTAACCTTTGTGCTATCGGGTCGACGGTTAGTATTCAGTAGTGTAACTATACGATGACAAGCGTTGCTAAATGCCCCGGGCCCCCAGTATAAAGGGCCATGAACTTTTTTTGCTAAACCATTTTACTTTTGAAAATTTTATTAATTTGACGAGCTGTTGCCCGCAGCTTTGCTTGCGGAAATTATAGTTTTGCGGTGATATTTACCCACTTAGGGGTTGATTTAAAAAAATCGTTGAATCAGGTTTTTCACCCCTTTTAACCATAAACCTAAACACGAATTTGCAAACTGCTAGCTTTAAAATTTGGTTAATTTTCATACAAAGTTCATTATTTCACCCCCGTAGGGAATGATTTTCTAAATTTTTTAAAATTCGCATTTCTTAGCTTAGTATCAAAAACCTTAATACCAATTTGCAAATTGCTTACATTAATTTTTTTTTAATTTTCATACAAACTTTCAACCCCTATTTCCCCCCCTTAAAGTGGGAATTTCCAAAAATCCGTTCTTAGTGCTCCCCTACACTCTAGAAGGAACCTCTGTGCCAAGTTTCATGCTTCTAGGTCTATCCGTTTAGGCTGTAGCGTGTCTGTCAGTCAATCAACATTTTTATTAAGTATGATGTTTAACTAAAATGTCGATTTTTATTGGTGCCCCATTTAATTAATTTGCTACTCGGGTGTAGTTACACCATTGTTACTATCGTTTTTCTCATTACATAGAAATATTTGGCTTTGCTACAGGTGTGTGGATCGCATAATAATAATCTTCGATACAAGTCACTATTCCTAGAACCATCCAAACCTTACAATGCAAAATGAGGATGATTTTGAAATAAAAGCGTTTATTTTGCTTAACATTCTCGCTAACCGACGACGTATAGCAACAATATTCATGTTAATTATAGTTACATTTAGATAGTGTTGTCAGGCAGTTAGTAGGCCGAACTACTTAATTTAAATAGACAACGCAAATACGCACGGTAGGTTATGTAATAATAATGTCCCAATGAGTAATTTCCTT
>LGAG01002375.1:75247-88492 GCA_001278395.1 Lerema accius
TTGTACTGTAGCAATTCCGATATCCGGCCGTAGTAGAGATTTGTATACCAGAGAAGATTAGTTTTCAAGTCAAGGATTGTGACGTCTTATTTGTATGTCCACATCATCCGGAAAACAGGGAAAAATATACGTAGATATATCTATTGTGTTTATAATATGATTTATACGCATTGCTATAATATAATGGAAAGTGATTATGACTATGTTCACTGGCACTTTCCTAACACTTTAAAACAGAAATATTTTTTTAAATATTAATTACTTAGGATTTGCCTACGATCTACTCATTCTTAACTTACATTAAAATCGAAGTTCCTACTCGACTCTCGTACAATTTCCTCATGACACAAAAAGTATTTTAATAGATAGGTACCTATGTTTTCTGTATCGAATACGGAATCACAGGTTTTAATCACATTACGTCGACCGCAAGTCTAGCATTACCTTGTTGGTGTGCGAACTATTGCACCCTTTCTCCTAAACCACGCACTTAAAATTACACCTACATAAGACGTATTAGACAACACGTTCATTTGAATACAACACCGAATTACAGACGCAATCGTCTACGAAGCGGAAAGGTACGGGAAAAATAGACTTCGAAACTTTTTTTCCGTAAAGAATAATTAAAAGAGTTATGAGATGCCTATTTATGAAACTTAAGAAAAACATTCCAATATTACGGTGAATAAATTATTGGTTTTTTTCTAAGTAGTACGATTTACGAACAATAACATTAATTTGATAGTTTATCTTTTGGACAATAGAGACAGTAACGTAATTAATTATAACGTTTGTTTACTAGCAGAGCAACAGCTTAATTAATGTCAACACAATCAAAGCAATTACAGCCAAATTTAGATAAATCAACTTGTCTGGATCGATCAGTACTTCTGTAGATATGTTATCGCCTAGCTTAATTTGAATACCATAGTAAACTCAGGATCCTTATATTTCGTGTTACATCCGTCTTAGAAACCCGTAGAACTGGAAAATTGTGCCTGTCTGTATTGATATAGGGATACAAATAATATATCGCCCTAACAAAACAGTAGAATTAAATCTTTAAAAATAATGACGATTTAATTCATAGACTTAAGTCTATGAATCTAGGAATGAGTCTAGGACTCTTAAGTCCTTTTGCGAAATGTTAGGTTAGGCTTTAAAATCATTCTCATGGTAGAAACACCTTTGAATATCATCTTCGTACAACGAATTTTAAAGTAAAAACTTAGAAATAAAGTCCGTCCAATACTTACGAGTATATTGTGTAGGTATCAGCTGGCTAATATCATTGCACACTACGTAACAATAAGAAAACAAACAGTCTTCATTGAATGGTAAAATTCAAGTCCAAATATCTAAGTGAAAATGTTTCTTCTTTACAACTGGAGTTAAATGAACTTGCTAACTTAAAAAAAAATGTGGGAAAATACATTGAATACCTTCTTATACCCCTTGTCTTATTGTACTCGCCATATTTCTATAGACAATTGAGTTCCATTTCTAACACTAAAACCTCACTTTTTCTGCAAATGAATAGACAAGTAGCTTGGCATTGTACCGTGAAATGTCAGCTTATCTGGCTTCTAATAATAAAGCTACTAATCTGGATTTAGCCTTTGTGCGACCTAAATCAGATCCTACCATAACTAATACCTACCATTGTCTTAACGAAACAAATACCTATCTCTCGAGAATGAGTTTTCAAATAAAAAAGGAAATTGATATTGTCTTTAAAACGAATATTGAATTACGTATTCCATACTATCGATATAACAAAATATGTGTAAGGCTTCGGCCTTTGAATTTCCTTATATTTGTCCTAATAGCGATTGAGGGTCCTATAAAAGTTTTCATAAAGCGCCCGGGGAAAACCCGGGTGCTTTTAGTGTCCAGGGAATCCCAGTTAATTGAAAGGTCGGAAACATTCAAACAAATCTGAGTTACAATTCTTCATAATCGACAATCACTCTCTAGCAAAAACCAAAATGCTCAAGTGACAGAAGTTTTCGAAGTTTTTGTAACGGGATGGCTTAGGTGGTAGCAGCCCTTTGCAATTATAGCAAAAGTAGGTATTAAATTATAATTATGGAGATAAGTCAATGATACGAAATCTCATTCACATTATAAATTACATAATCTATCTACTCAATAATTTATGAGTTACTAGACGATGCCCGCGGCTTCGCCCGCAAAAGAGTCGTTTTAAAAAAAAATTAATTTATCCCAAGGGAACCTATAATCGGGATAAAATATATCCTATGTCCTATTCCTGGATGCAAACTATCTGTGTGCCAAGTTTCAGCTTAATCCGTTCAACGGTTAAAGCGTGAAGGAGGGACAAACATCCAAATATCCAAACATCCAAACATCCTTACAAACTTTCACATTTATAATATTAGTAGGATATAGTAGGATATAACAACTGGTTAGTGAATTACCTGACATAGCAACATTAGCTGCATTTTTTATTGCAAACGAAATAATGATATCTTCATGAATAATGTAAAATTTATAACTTAAATGTAATAATTTAGAACATCCAAGTGATAGGACTCGAGGTTACCTGATTACATAACATAATAGGCGTTCTAGTTCTATATGCAATAAACATCGAACGTATAGTATAAGTATATGTATATTTTACATAGAAATAGGTTAACTACATTTAATTAACACAGGTTTCCTTATATACCTATAAATGAGTGGTCCCTCTACTGTTTCAGAGGTGTTAACATGGATGTAGAACTAACATTATAATTAGGTTCAAGGTCAATGACCTACATCAAAAGTCACGTGTCAAATATCACTGTAAAGTGCAAAAGTAGTACTTTAATTCTGACTTTTGAAGCACTTAGTTAACTACCTATAGAGCGTATTCAAAATTGTTATCGATTGAACTCAATTGACATAAGCGGTCACGTTTATGAACTTACTATTCCAAATTATTTCTAGTTACTTTGAAACTATCGTGAATGAATGACATACTCTATTAGAGGTCACAGGTTCATTATAAATCAATTAAAAAGAAATGACGAATTACAAGCTGATGATTAAAATAATATTTACATTTTTAGACATCGCGGACACTAAACATTTAAAATATAAACGGATAGAATTCACGATCCTTGATTTCATGCCTAAAATAAATAATTTTATGTCATAAAATTTATCTTATGCCATATAAGATCAAATTGTATCGTGATTACTCGTTTAGATACGAGTACATTTAAAGTTACCTATCGTTAAAGCTTTTATAATTTCATTGTTTCACCGTAAGTGATCCGTTATAAGAGGTTTTGGAATATATTTCCCACACAAGAATGCATCCTTTGATACATAATAAGACTGAGATGGCTTTGATGGATTTTGAGCTCAACTTTAGAACTCCTTTCGGAATCAGTTGATGCATATTCACAAAGATACTCGTAACAAGATCTACATACGAACGTAAGAGCGCTATTTAAGTAAGATACCATTTTTAGTTTTATTAAATGAGGATTCATAATTATGTTATTTTTTTTTTTTGTAATTAATGAGGGTAATGTTGTTCGATCGTCTGTACGTAAGACATGATCTGAGCGTTTATTTAACGTCGGCTGCGACTTTCAACTGCGGACGGAATAATCTAATTCAATTTATAACAATTGACAGGATTAATATTGCAATACATAGAGTAAGGTTTAATTTTTATTCAAACCAATTATTGTTTTTATTTTATACCATATTTTTTAAAATAAAAGGACCGATACCTACTTTCAGTTCGAAGTCATAAAATTTATACTGACACACACAAGAAAGTCCTAATTTAAAGAAGTTAAACTAATTATTTTTAGTATATGTCTAAATTAATTTTAATTTAAGTTACTTATAAATTAAATATTTTAAAAATAAGCACGTACCCTAAAATAATTTTAGCTGGAACTCCAAGACACAAAACACAGCACTAATTCTAGTCTTTTACAATTATTGTATTTATACTGAATTACAAATCACTCTAGTCCAGTACTTTCAATACTCCCGCGCATACTACGGTGCGCCGGCGCAGGTGCTATAACTCCAAACGCAACGACCGAAAACTGAGCCTTGTGGCGGGAAAACAATTTATATAGCCAATAGCGGGGATGGATAAAAATCTGTCGTTTACACCATCACAGATAATTATTTGCCGATTATTTTATCTATTAGTTTTCCTCTTATACGCTATTAAATTTTTACGAGCGAAACTATATTACTGCTAACAGTACTAGGGTATTTACCCATATTACTTAGTTAAGTAAATAAATGAACTATTTTTAAACGGATGTAAATTTTATGTAAGCTGTGTAAAAAAATTTATGTAAGCTGTGTAAAAAAATTTATGTAAGCTGTGTAAATAACCTTGAATTACAGAAAGAAATACTGACCATAACGATATACCGCTTACCCAGTCCAAAGCTCAGTTAAGTAAAGCAAATAAGCAACTCTAACCTATTTTTTTTCCTGTGACTACATAAAACAAAATATGTATCTATATGTAATTTTGTCACCTTCGTTTTCATAGCCAACAAAATATGTTTAAAGCATCACTTAAACAAAAAACAATCTGTAAAATATATTATGTTTTAACTAGTTGATATGTGAATAGATTCTTTCTTGTGTTATTAATTCACGACGTCGTCTAAAGACTGACGGATGGATAGATGAATAGGTTAGTCTAAAATTTGATAGAAACGAATCTATCGATATTTATTTCGATTTCATAACGAGTTACTCTCGCACAGCTTTATGTTGATAGCTACGATTTGAACGTGATAACAATGTCTGTCACGCCGAAATTTTTTTGTCTATAATTCGTTTCGCCTTTAACCGAATAAAAATCAATTCAAATTAAAACCAACCTTGAAATTTACTCTTAATAACCTCATTGCACTCATTTTACTATAATAATTTTGACATTCATTCATAAAACAAATAAAAGAGTCGATGTTTACGGGCGTAGAAAATAACATTGATATTTTACACTTCCTTGCGCAACCAAATACTTCTAAAAGGAAACAGATAATTACAAGGAAAAATGCGATCCCTGTAACCTAACCTCGATCTAAGGATGTTTCTGATGCCTTTCAGGCTTAAAAGGAGTTCTTGAAGATGTAATTGCAATAGTACTCTCATTATCTAGAAACCGGAATTGGCACGCAATTACTTGTATATAGATGGAAATAATGGATTCAAAGTAAGCCTAATAATTAAAACTGTTGAACCTAATTGTGTCAGATGAATATACAGTTTCGAGTAAAAATATAGCTTGGGAGAGATAACAAGAATATTGATATACGATTATAGGTAACCACAAAAAATATGCAAATAATTTCGCTGATAAAAATATAAAGTGACAAATATTGACATATTAAAAATATGTGTAAAGTGCCTGAAATATTAAAAATATAACACGCTTTTTTGCAAATACACAAGGAAATAAAAAAAGATATGTCGTTCCATATATTAAATGAGACTTATCTGTACTCGTAAAATGTAAAAGTAAAAAATGAAACCGGAAATTAGACAAATCACACACGCCCGCATCCTGTTTGATCATGAAATCAAATTCAATATTCTTATTCGACTTGATTCAATAAAATATTCGAGCCTTCATTTTTTACTTTTCTGTAAATTGTCTTCTACTAATGAAACCTCTTAATTAGGAAAGGGAAAAATACCAAATAAGCTTTCCGCTGTCTTGATTACAGGCAACGCGTTGGTGTCGGGGTATCATTAGGTCCAATTAGTAATTGGAACTGTATATTTTTTGTTTCGCAGATCTTACCATTTTGGTCCTTTGGTATTACGACTAGGCCTTAATACTTTTAAGTAATTTATATATTGAAAAGAGCCTTTTTAGAGTTGACAAATGAAATCAAAATCAATGATGATAAAATCGGAATAAGTTAATCTGGTCATAGAGTAGCAGCTTAAAGAAGTCGACATCGGCAGCTAAAAGCAGTTTCTTGAGGTTTGATCGCCAAACATGAGCAGTTGTTCATACAAGTACGAGCGCCGTCTACTTCAAGCTGTCGACTATACTACTTGAAATAGTCCGTTTGTGATCCGTGTAAGTGAAATAAAATAAAATCAGATAAAGGTATCCCGATTCCTATAGAAGGGAAGAAAGTAAATTCATTGCATCCATTTGTCATACTAATATTTTAGCTTCCAATCTCTTAAGCAGCAGTTAATGGTGATCAGATTGGACAGAATATCCAAACTGAATATAAACTCAGTAGTAATTAAGAGTCACGTAAGGAAATATTAGTACAACAATGTGTTTAAAGAGTTTTACAGGCTCTAATGCCTTCTTCATACAACGCTAGAATTTTAATCAAGTGCGAATTTTTGATCACCGCTTCCCTGAAATCCTTCGCACTTGAATGACTCGTGACGGTATATGTGTGGTGACACAACCGACAATCTCTAAGTAAAATATAGGAGCCCAAGCACAACGTCACTGTTTAGTTAAACAACGGTTTAGCATATTGCAGCACGAGCATTAAGCTTGGACCAACAATGGTGCCAATAAATAAAGTCAACCGTGAAATGTTTTTTTGCGTATTTCGGTTGCTATGTCAAAGTAGGAGTACCCAATTTGCGCAATATTCTCCGCTCTATTTTGGCCGACAATGCATCAATGTTGGCTTAGGAGTCTTAAAATATTATTGGTGATTGTCACCGCTCACTTGCCCATCTCTACATTGAGTCGTTGGTCGTCTACTGACACAAATATTATACAGCATACGATAAACAACAGTAAACTTGCCCTGTTTATATAATAGTGATTAATGTTTATTTCATCCTAATCTTTTTCGAATCTAGTAGTATTAAATAAAAGTCAGGTATGACCTGCAAACAACACTTTGCAAGGTCAGGAAAGTCGTTAACGAAATCATTATTACCTGCGGAAAAATCAGGCCTACGGCGACAATGATTAATCTGGAATTGAAATGTTTTTAACATACCATTGTATAATTTTCAATTAATTGTACTGTTTCACATGAGGAAATGCAACTTTAATATGAAGGTTATACCATATTTCCTATAAAATTTACGTGAATGTTTAAAAAGAGGTAATGACTTCTGTGTTTCAGAAACCGGGCCTACATTGAGTAAATCACGCAAAAACGTTATAAAAACATAATAACTAATATTTTATAAACAACCTATATAAATGTCTGTGTCAAATCAAATGTAGCCCGGAGGTGTTAATGTTAAGTAATATCTACAGTAGGTACTTGAAAAGTTACGTTGCAATGTTGTCACTCACCAAGGGACATTTTAGGGAGATAACAATCATTCTTTACAACATTTACTGGAGAACACCATATATAGTAAGTTAAATTATATAGAGGATTTTTACATCTTATCAGATTAATATTCTGATTATACACTTAAAGAGTAGGCATCTTTTACAGAATAAATAAACATTCTCCAAGGTTTGGAAACTTTCCAAATGGAATATTTTTAATTTACGTTGATTCTGACGTAGGTACTAGACGAATATTTGTTTTACTTTAATCGCTTAAGTCGAGATCAGTTGAATTTTAATTCTACTAAGTCGTGGTAAAGACAATAAGGAATGTCTATGAGTGTAGGCCAGGGCCGCGTAGGAGTCTTTATCAAAACAGCCTCGAGACGAATTTTACATATAAGACACCATTAATCTTCTGTCTGGTAATCCTCGTTCTATTGTTAGACGCACTAAATTGAACTACAAAAAAAAACAAGCTAAGACCTTAAATCCAATTTATATTGGTGATTGATACAAACAAAGTATCTGAAGAGATAAAAAACTTAGCATGATAGTTACCGGGTTCTAGGTTCGATTTCAAGCGAATTGAATTTAAATTCCTTGGTCTGGATGTCTGGATGCCTAGGTCTGGATGGATATGTCTGTAATCGTAGTGTATTAAAGTTATTAGTAAGTTATTAGGTATAGTATGTGCACATATTCGTCGTTGACCGGTTGCCTAAATAAATAGTATGATTATTTCGGTGTTTAGGATTAAAGGGCTCTATCTACGAGTATTTCACTACATCATAATTATACATCCCCTTTTGCAGCATACAAAATACTAGTTAAATTTTTTACCACCAAGCCAACTCAAATAGCATCAATCAACTACCAAAAACTATGACTTCTCAATTCCACTAATGATGTATTTATTCCTTTTAAAACTATTTAATTAGAATATAAATTAATTTAATTAGGTTCGCAACTCAATCGATTTGTACAGTTCTGGAGCAAAGTTAAGTTAATTTCAGTAAGAGGATGTCATTAGCGCATTTGCTCAACATTTTATCTTTACATCCTACATTCTGTTACAATATGTGTGTACATTGTGACAGGTCGGAAATAGCAAAGGTCTGTGACCGGTACATTGCGAAATTGTCAACGGGAGCACCCGTACTCGTAACAAGTTCGTTTGCGCGAAAGTTAGATCAGCTCTTTTGCGAAACCACGATACAAACAAAAGACACCTATTGTTAACCATTTGTTATAGATTACAATTTTTTTCAAAAATGCTTTTGATGCCTGAATCTAATAACGTAACTTGTTACATTAATAAAAGAAGATGAAATTTTCGTAACTGTAATAATGTTAATACATAAAAACGCTATCTGATTCAGTGATCGATTCTTCACGAGTCTTCATTTGTCGGTACTACAATGACAGTTACAGCATCGGAAGTGTATTAGTATGAAGCTATCTTAGACGATACTGTCGTTAAATGAGACACATAATTTAGTACATTTCTGCTTTTAGAAACATTGTATGTAAAATTCTTCCAACTTTTGTAATCGATATAGAAAGACGTCCATTAACTCACACCTCGTTATAAAGGCGCTAGTAAATAATAGTCCATTACTTACAAACGATTACAGCATACTCCAAATACTATGACCTGTAACCCAATATTGTACTAACAGTTTACCAACGGTAACGGCCTACTTTGTTTGTTCAAGAAAGTTCACAGACCGCCCCTAAGTTAATGATTTATCACCTATCGTATTAACTGTACTTGGGAATCAAATGTTTTAGGTAAACGCAATATTGTATGTAAGTAGGCAGAAGTACAGTATCTTAGACTTATTAATTTTCAGTAATAAATATGACTTCGGAATGTTACGAAATATGAAATGATTATTAACTATGTCTAATATGTTATATTAGGTACATAATACTTAGTTATGTACAGCATTGCCATAGATGATACACTTATAACATTACTTACAAAACCTAATAGATTTGGACTTAGTCATGTTTTTCATGAAACACTTTAGTAAAGTTCAATATCAACTTCATAACACCATCGCATCGACACCACCAAACTTGTGTAGAGCACACGTAATTTTTCAAAAATCTTAATTTATTTAACTACGTTAGAAAGAGAAATACTTAAAATTTATGTTCTGAATAAATGGTTACGGTCCCATTTATTATTTTAGGGGAGACATACGAAATAAGGCACATTGTGATTATGATGAGTTATATATGCTCTACGACCGTTAATATCAGATGGGACGGTGGTAAA
This sequence comes from Lerema accius, assembly GCA_001278395.1. Lineage (NCBI taxonomy): Eukaryota > Metazoa > Arthropoda > Insecta > Lepidoptera > Hesperiidae > Lerema > Lerema accius. The sequence continues at coordinate 84,817 of LGAG01002375.1, forward strand.
AATATTCTTTTGTTATCGCATGGGAAACCTAAAAGATACCCGAGTTTTGTTGAGGTTCTGTATTGTCATCAAGTTCTTATTTTTATCCATCTGCATCACAAGGAGAGTAATGTTTTTAAGTGTGTGTGTATTTATGTTCATTTCTTTGGCGTACCTACTGTACATTGTACAGCTTAAATCGCTAGATGGATTTTAACGTATCTATTACGTACGTTTCAAGTAATTCATCTGTATTGTGAGAGTGTCGACAGCTTTGCTTTTGTATTAATTAATACTAATGTTTATTATGACTAAAGTATATCTCTTAGTTATCTACCTTAACAAAATATTATCTACATTAACTGAAGCTACTGAAGTAAGGAAATTAAACCGTTTACATTAAAGCTACCAATGACAAACCTTTCAAAACAAAAATTGATAAACGTTTATTAAGACAAACGATGCCGAAGATACTTTGGTTTTAACGTTGAATTAACTAGAGGGTTCGATAACGTCTATGGCAACACTCAGTTAAATTGGAACCTGGACATCGGTAATTTAAAACGACCGTTCGTCAAGTAGATTGATATCACGGTCGCAGAAACTTCGGTTAACAAAAGATTCTGATAAACGATTTCGTCGCTCGTAATAAATGTTAGGTATATATTTATATTGTTTATCGTTATTTAAACAAGATTTTTGAAATCACGAATTGTTTTGGTATTACACATTGCGAAGCGTCTTGTCGTGATGTATTTGCCTCGTTTTTGTGACTAGTTTTGAAATACACAACAACCTGTAGCTCGTTAATGATAAGTAGAGATTTCAAACACATGTTTATATTATTTCTGTTGATTTTAGAATCTACAGATTAAGTATATCAAAGCATATTAATCATGTTAATTTTGATAAAGGTTATCATAATAGGATATTCGGCTCCTATGTAAGCTCACTCATTTGTATTCAAATATCTTACCTAAAAACATCTCATGGCCTAATGGCTTTTGTTAACAGCAAATTAAAACAAATTAAGGGATTTCCAAAGTTAGATGGGCACACGTGTACAAAATACATCTAGAGTATCATTGGCAGTTGGTTGGTACCACAGACCAACGAATGTATTGTAGTTGGTATTTTATGAAGAAGCATCCTCAGTATCAGACTGAGACAAAGACACATGCCTTAAAATGTGCAACTAATGGATTGAAGGCAACGTTGCAAAATACGAATGAAAAAATAAAATCCATCTACAAAATGTTTTGACTCTGTGGAATTTTTAGAGCTTATTTCATATCGATTGATGTTCAAATATTTTGACCCAATTGTAAGTTTATTACTTTAACGAACTATTTTGAAGTTAAATGACAGGTAGATACCAAACTATATTATGGTGTATGATTTTGGGCAAGCGCGATACAAATACCTACAATATTTTTGCCAAAATGTTGTCTACTTACCTAATATCCCCATAGTTATGTATCTTGTAACTCCTTTTGCAACAAAGCGAACCACTTACACTAAGTAAATTACGCTAAAATACCACCGCAATCAAGTCATCTCCTCAATATCATCATAAATTACCGCCAACGCTTATGTTATTGCGTGCATACAGCAATATCCCTCTACTCAGCGTCCCAGCGATTGCTATTTAATGATAACAGATAGGAATTACCGGTTCCCATGCCTTCTAAGGTACAAACGCATGATAAATTATTACCAATGGCCCCAACCAAGGTTTCTTAGATCTCAGTGCCTTAGTGTTACACAATCTACGTCAGCGTTTACTTTCACACACGTGACTTAAATTAGAGCGCTGTAGTGAACTATGGTATTCTATACTATAGATTATGTTAGGTCCTTAGTTAACAATGGAAAAGATGTCTTTACACTGATAACGCAATATAATGTATTTTAGTATTTTTGTAAGTATGACTTCTTTAGTTAGAATTTAGTTGCTAAAACACATGTTATCGTCAGCTTCAAAAAACCCTGTAGCAACTCTACATTCGCTAGATTACGCGTTGTAGATGCCGTGATTAAACAGTGGCGTCTTTTTTCTGAATTACTTCAAGTAAGTACCTACTATTTTTATGATACTATGGAGTATAATTAAATTACCGTAGGTGCAAATTGTCTACTCTGTAACCACTTACCTGAACCTGATTGATAATTGAAAGACCATCGATATGAATGACAAAAAAACATTTAAAGTGTCCGATTCCGTGATTTTAAGAAGTTTGAGATGTATATAAAACAAAATACTGTTGTAACCACAGTATTACAAAAAGCTACTTTTCACTGCATTTATTTTCTTAACAAGATATCTCTATAATTACTAGACTAATATAGAAATAGTAGTAAGTAACTTTTCAACAAATTTTACCCTACTAGTAAAAACCCAAAATTTTAAGATAGGTACTAGTTTCATAATAATGTTGATTCAGTGACGATAGTTTCGAAGCCTATTATTAAGATACTCAATTGTTCTATTCAAAATACTCTATCAGTTACACGGCTAATGTAATTAAGACCCTTTGTTTAGCAATGATTTTACCTTGTTCTCTAAACTTGAATGTACCAACCTACAATCCTTTTAACAAAATATTTAGTGGATATTATACTAACAAAACATTTTCTAAAAAATAATCATTTTCATATCTTCGCTGTTGGTTGAATACCTATTATAGTTATAGTCCTACGTAAAATTTACAAAACATTAAACAAGGTAAAGTGGAAAGTCCTCGCAATGGAGGAAAAATAAATATAAGTACCTAGATATTGCGCTAAGATTTGAAAATGTGAGGAAATTAGATGGCATGTATCAAGGTTGCATATTTAATTAGTTATCAACAACTTGGCCTCGGAGTGCTAAGCCATGTTGTTCAGTTTCCTATTTGAGTAACATCGCATGTTTAAAACTTGCAGGCACAGTTTTTAATGAAACTCGTAAGCATTAATAGAAAAACCAAAAACCCGACTAACTAACCCGACTAACAAAGGAGTATAATGAAAAAAAAAATAGGCTATGTCATTCCAACACTAAAGAAGAATCTAGTGACACGTCACACGTTAAATATCGATGAAATTCTATCGAGTTGCAGTCACTAATACTTAGGTACAATAAATAAATTATCTTTGCACAATATACGTAGATAAATGAGTTATTCAACGTAGTAAATGTAATCAACGATACTTTTTGCTTATGTAACTTTACCTGTCGCTTAGACCTGTACTCTGCAAACTATGTTCTTTGCACCAATAATGATCTTAGTATAATTATTGAGTCTCTGTTATTATCGAAAGTAATAACAACAAGTGTAATGTTTGGTTAACATTCTTCGTTAGGCTAGTTTATTTTTAATTTAGTACTGAGAATACATAAGTTATTATTAAAATATTACTTAATCTATTCCATTGTCTTCTATAAAAAAAAACTTAATAGAGAAAAACTGATAGGTAAGTGTAGGTTACTGATAGGTACATAGTTTACCTACTAAAATTCATTGTGTAGAACCAAAGTAGATACTAGATATCTAAGTATTTTATTTCATATTTCATACGGAACGAAAGAATTTCCCAATGGATAGTAACTCTTCTTTCATTAACAACCAATACATTTTAAAGTTCTATCAACAATTCAACGCGGATTTACATTTTGTTTTAACCTCAAGAAAGTAAATAGCTATCATAACAATAA
>LGAG01002375.1:90165-100750 GCA_001278395.1 Lerema accius
ACTTGCATTTCAGTCTTTGGTATCAACGAACTCACTACACGATTATCAATTAAGGGTTCATTAAACTTTCCTAATGAGTGACATCAGATAATCACAATCATCACGAATTTGAATTTAAATATTCACCATATTTTTTTCTTGCTTAATTTTTGTATGCAGGTAAAAATAATAATAATAACAATAATAATTTCGACACATTATTAAAGTTTATTTTTAAACAACTCTTTTTTTTACAGTTACCATAACTGAAATCAGAATTATGTTTAATGGCGTATTATTCACAGCATAGTAATCAATTACACTATGATAAGTGAGCACACGTAATCCTTTAGAAATGCATTTTATTATAATATACGCACATATATTCATAGTTTAATTAAAGGCCCCTAAATCTTTTAACATATGGATCGGAACCATACGAATTTTGTTTTAAGAAACATTGCTGAGGTCTGACACTTCATTACCTAAAAGTTATATGGCGTGATAAGTAACTACTTATTCAGAAAGAACACAGTACAAACAACGAAGATATCTGTAAAATACGCCCTTGTTCTAGTCTTTGTATTACAGACTTTAATATTGGTTACTCATTTTTATACGCATCTATATTATCTTGCATTTATATATATAATAGTTCTTACATAAATTAATAATATTAACTAAATTAGTAAAGTACTCACAACAATAATGCTAGTACTTACAGACCATAGATGATACACTTATATGACTAAGATACAGAAAAAACTCAGTAAAAAATCTCAAAAAAACAGTGGGTAACTAAAATACAGTTTGCGGCAGTGAAAATGTGTCATGAAGTGTCAAAATACAGCAACGTTATTTTCGTTGACTAATATGGTCATCACAGTCAGTACACTACATAATCTCCAAACGACAAACCACAAACGACTACTGACGACAAGTGACTACCGACGACAAACGACGAAAGAGGGGGTCCATTCCAGTTACTAACGAGCTAACTTAAGGGAAAAAAAATGTTACTTTTAAAAAGACAGATTACAAAAATTACCTTGATTGCATTTAAAGAGATTGAAATGTAAGGTTGTAGTAGAAATGTTAAACCAATAAGATTATACAAAATCTTTTATTCCGTTCCTCTATCGCATAGTTTTATACCACATGGTAACAAATCTGTAATCTTCCACTTAAAGAGGAACAGAAAGATCTATATGGATCATGATGGGCTTTATCCCGCTCATACTTAAATATCTTTAAATACTATACAATGTAATCCGCACTAGGCGTTTAGTTCGTTTCACTGGAGCGACCCTAAAATTGATTTATCATTATAGATACATTTATTCTAACGATAATTCTAAAACAAACACAATACTGAATCACTCATCTTTAAAAAAAAATATAACGATAAACAGGAACCAGTTTTTGTGTTCACAAATTATATATAGCCTTATAAAATTAAAAATAAGCTAATTTCAGGGAAATTTTTGACCACGAAACATTCTACACACGAGGTTTCATGTCTTTATGGTTTCATGTCTTGGTAATAATTTTTACATACATTATTAATTATTTTAAAATTGATTTATATCAAACAAATTGACAAAGAATATTAGTTAAACTATTTCGAGCAGTGTATGTTCCTAAGGGCTCAGGCAGACACACTTCTTTTAGTCGCAATGTTCGTGCGCCGATGCCGTAAGCAGAGAGCTATAAAGCGCCAATACGTACGTAAGTACACGCACGACGTACGTAAGTGCGCGCGCAACTACGCGAAGCTGGCAACTAACAAAGGTGTATCTGCTAGAGCTCAAATAGTAATATTTAAATAACATAATACTAAAGCCTCACTCGCATTTGTTAAAGTGAATTGTAATCAATACACTAAAACATTTAAAAAGCACTACGAAGGCTAGTGCTTTTAGATTTACATAACACAAAATTATTGTCTTTACAAAAAGTGTAATATAGGTTTCTATGAACCCTGCAATCAAGATAATAATAATACCTATAAACGTGAACCTATGCAATGATATTCAATTCAAGTTCAATATATTTCGTTTATAAATATTCTTGGTGAAATATAAACTTTTAAATCTATAGGATCACACGTGATCGTACATAAAATAAAGAGCCCATGAAGTATCTCGTAATTACGAATGGTCTTTGTTTTTCTTATTCTAAAAACTTAAGCAACTTAAGCACTTTGTTTACTTTTGTTTCGAGGGTGTTACTGATGAATAAAACTCTGATTACGTAATACTTGAAAAGCCCGTCTACAAAGTATGTTTTTGTGGTCTAAAATGTTTTATTTAGTAGAGTTACCAGAGCTGGCGACTTTATTCTTAATCCACTTGTTGGTGCGGGTCAGTATGTCTGGCTGGTGGGAGGGGTCCTGCCACGCTAGCAGGTTTACTTTCTTTATGTCTTCACAAGACACCATTGGATTGCTGTAACAAGGGCGTGACGTCATTATTATGCATTATTTTTATGTTATAAGTTGCATAAACAAAAACTGTACTCTGACAATACGATCGACTATTTAAAAATCGATAATGGAAAGGGTTTTTTTTTATATATTTGCTCTTGTCAGTCAAAAAACATAGTAGACATCTGACCTCCAAAAATCATATCTGACCAGCTTGGATGCAAGTAACAAAATACAACATTTTTTCATAAAATAAATAAACGCTAAAACACTCATACCCCCGCAGTAGGATTCCCTGTGTCGCGGGTGGCATGGACAACACAAATAACACATCACAACACCCGTGACCCGAGAACAAACATTTATCTGTCACATAAATATCTACCGCGGCTGGGAATCGAACCCGGGACACCTAGCTTCGCATGCAGGGTCACTACCAACTAGGCTACGGAGTCGACAATGTCAATAAAAATAGAAAATATTTTAGCATACCTTTCCGAAGGCATTTGGAATACATCTCGCTGTACAGTAGTGACGGCGCCGTTGTCACAGAGCAGACGAGCGAGGGAGCTCCGACGAAGCTCAGCTAACTGCCGCTTCGTGAAGCTGCCTGCTTCATCCATGTGCGAGTAGAAATACCTGTCTCCAGTGCGCGTGCGCCAGAACTGTTCCTCTGTAAATACAGTTTATTTGTTGATTATGTAAGGATTAAGAATTTTTATGTTGGTAAAAAATTCTCTGAAGAAATAAGAAAAATGTTCAAGCGTGAATGACAGACGGTAGGAACTTAACTACATATTGAATTGAACTACTAAAATTAGGTAAATTACTACTACTTTTTTTCTTTCACCACAGTCAAATAATATTGTATTAACAAAACACGGTACAATACTCATATCATGGTATGTATTTCAGAATTGTCATAAAATTTATAGCGTATCTTTTGCCGTGATGTACAAAAGCATGTCCTAAGAATCCCTACCATGGAATATGCAGTCTAAATAATTATAAAGTCACACCAATGTCACTATAACAGCCAATAACACTTACTAATAAGGCACATTGCAGTTGGTCCCAGAAGAGAGCCGGAAATAGGTTCTTCAGCCATCAAGCCTACAACCAGGTCTATGTCATTCGGATGTTCGTATGCCACAGACAATTTGTCAATAATCTGAAATGAAACATAACATAGTTACAATAAATTTATTATCATTTTCATACAATATCTGTGTCTGTGACCATTTAGATACTGCTGGCATCAATGATGGTTACTTCCACGGGTTCCGTGGTTACTTCTATTAACCAGTTGCCATGGAAAGGTCTAGATTTAACACAAGCTAAAATTAAAAACTTGAAGTATTCGGTTCATACAATCGCGCACCGCTTTAAACTGTTTCAAGTTCTTGTTTATGACCAACTGAATATCTTGCTGGCTGGTTAAAAATACCTGGTTGCGCGGTATACGACAAGGGATAATTCGGCTCGGAAATAATACTTAAAAAGTTTCTATTTTTTAGCTATGATTTAAGAACTCACCTGTTGTGGGATGACGTCAGCGAGATGGCTGAAAGCTGACGCAGCGTTGAGGCCGCACAGAGTCCGGTACTGCACGTAGCCGGGCAAGCCGTGGTCTCTTCCGCGCTGGACATCCACCGCCAACACGTCCAGACCACCAAGCCAACGGTGACGTAACTGGTGAACGAAACATTAACTTACAATAACTTGGAGAAAAAAAGAAAAATATATTCCAGTAATTGGTCAGTGTAACAGATATTGTACATTTAAATGAGTAACATATACGTGTAATAGTGAAGGACGTAGAGTAACTTTAAATCCATAAACTCAATAATAAAATCGGGTAGTTGAACGAAAATATCGTGACAAAAGAAAACTGCCTCTATAAATGGCAGAAAATGACCTACCTACAAAATTCTGTACCCACTGTAATATTAATAGGAAATCATTGTTCTGTCCATCACAATTGAACTTAACATTCTGGTTGCGCAAGTATCCCTCTTGTCAAGATTGCTCTATTACATAGATACTACCTACCTATAAATTAATTCCTCGCAACGTATATGATATGTAGTAACTAAATAGCGAGCTTAAAATTGGATAAACAAGATTTAGATCTAATATTGATTTAATACCTAAAGTAGTAATTTTAAGTCGCACTAACCTAAAATATGAAAACAAATAGTTACCTATCTGGTTACGTGTCTATTTATCTTGTTAAAATAACCTACGTAAGTATACGATATTTTTTAATAATAAATATAGTGCATTATGTAATGTATAAACATCATGATAGGAAAACAGTATTAAATTGTCAAATATTATGCCAATAATAGCAACTTGTGTTGTGTTATCATCAGAACGATAATTTTGTGTACATAATCGTGGTGTAAAGTTCAGTTAGTATTGAGTAAATAGCTATAAATACCTATTTATAGTTTTGTAAATTACAGGTACCCACTATACTATACTATATTATGTATATTTCAATTGTATCTCCAATAGTACTTATCTACAATCCAAACCCAACTATCTATGCCTCATAAAAGCAGTGTAAAGATACCTATGTAGTAGTTATAATCGTTCAAATAGTGTTCTGTGATATCGCTGGTATTACCTTTAAAAAATCGAAATACGTCACTAACTTATAAATGCAATAAGAAACTACCTTGTACCAATGGTTCAACAAGTAAGAGTTTAAAAATATCCATACAATTCGATTAACAATTAATAGAAATTCAAATGCAACTTCAAATATCTAGAAGGTATTTTATAAGAAGGTACTCGTAGGTACCTAGGCTACTATTTAAATGTATTGTAAAAACAAATCATTTAGTAGCAACTGTCAGGCGGAACCTCAGTACTGCAAGGTCGAGGATATTATGTTCTCATGGCTATTAATAAAACTTGCTCGCAAACATTTAACTTCAGGTCAAGGCGGTATTGAAAAATACTTGTAGACAGTACCGCACTATAGGTACTTTAAGTAAGTGTTATGTAGGTACTTAAAACGTCTTGTTTGTAGAAAATTAAATAATACATTGATACTCAATGTATTGCAAAATGGATATAGTACCTACCTACTGACTGAATGGCGTTATTGTAAACATTACAAGCTATTAGTATTCAATAAGTACTTATAAATAAATGTTAATTACAAGTTGCATAGTAAACCATTGTTTATGTCTTGTTTATTTACCATTGATATTGTTAAGCAAGTAATTTTAAATGTATTTTAAAAAATCATAAGAATATTGTGTACGAATATCGCTCTTAAGCAGTATTATACCTAGGTACCACCCTTTTTTGTAAATTGAATAAGCAACTACTTTCTCAATGCTATCTCGCATTGTTTCGAGTTAAAATAAATTTCGAAGACGAAACAATTGAGATTATTTTTTAACAAAACGTAAACATAGCATAACTACATCAGCAGGCACAATTGATATTGAAATACCCTTGTTTTGTTTCTACAGGCTTCGTTTACAAAAACATCTCTTACGTCAATGAAGGGTTATTTTTACCCGAACGCGCAAGAAGGGTGACTTCATTTCACTTCGGCTTCACAGATTTCAACATAAGGTAAGGTAGGGTAAGACTAATACACGGGGCAAGACTAACACTGTCTATTATCTCGATACCAATAGCTTATAAATACGAAATAACGAAATTAATAAATACGAAATTATTCCAGTCTGTAAGATAGAATAAACGGAAATGTTCCCGGCTAAAACACACACATGTCATTTCTTCAAGTGCATATCGAGATAATAGACAGTGTTAGTCTTGCCCCGTGTGTTAGTCTTACCCCACCTTACCTTACCTAATTATGAGGTGACATTAGATTTGTCTATATTATTGGAGTGACGTAGGCTTTCGATATATTTGCGTTGATGCTAATTATTTTTCAGTTCATTAATTACATAATGATACAATCGGTACAATAACGATACTGCTAACTTAAATATCCTTAGAATAAGGATAAAATTGAATTAGCAATATTAAATTCTATTAGACCGGGGACTATTTTATTGCGTATAATTTCTGATCATAATCTTAATACGCATAAACTATTTCTACAACTGCATAATAAAACAACAATATTTGTTTACTTAGTATTGTTTTTCCTCATCGTGCAATTAACGTCATGATAAACACTATGAGATATGAATAATGAATATTTCTAGGGGCCTCTATCTAACTTATGAAACTTGTTTTTGAACTGAAATCCACTCAATATAATCAATAGTACCTACCTAGTGCAAAAAATATTGAATAATGTTAAGAATTGAGCAAATAGGTTGTCACACTTGCACATTGTACAATGTTACCTACAGTAGGTATGATAGTCTATAACTATAAATAAAGAATAAACAATGTGATATCTGGAAAACGTGATCCTAACAATGGATAAGTACTGTTTATAGAAGCAACAGGTTCGAGAAATATATTTAAATAGATACCTACCGTAATAAAACCATCAACTAAACAAGACAACATTAATGTTTATGGGATATAATGTGCTTTAACTTCCTTTTGAAAGATGAAAAGGAGAAACAAATTGAAAAGGGTATTCAGGAGTTTTAGTATAACTAGATGATGCCTGCGGAAAAGTCTTCAAACAAAATATTGAATTTATCCCAATTATTTATAATCGGGACACAATCTATTTTATGTACCTACTAGTCCAGGATGCAAACTATCTGTGTGCTAAGTTTCAGTTTAATCCGTTCGACGGTTAGAGCGTGAAGGACGTACAAACATCCACACAAACTTTCACATTTATAATATTACCAGGAAGTAGGATTATTAGGATGGTAGAATCACAGAGGGAGCAAAAAAGTAACAATAGTGACTTAATGATAGTTGATGCTTAAAGACAAAACGCTGTTTGTTCGCTGTGACTTAGAAATGGAAACACTTACGTCATCATCATAGTTGAAGTCGATTCCTTGACTCCTCTGACTGATCATTCCTCTTAAAATCCTCTCCAAGCCATCCTTCTGAGCGAGCATCTCCGGATTGAAGTAGTAGTTCATCAGACGATGTGATGACGTCACGTTGTTACTATCATCCACTAACAGGATGTCTTGGTCTAAAAGACTGTTGACGAAATGAAAGGCCGCAGTGGCGAAGGAGTTAGTAACTGTGGGATCCACGTCCGAGTTGTACCCAGTATCATAACTGTCATAAAGTTCATCAAAGCCTTTTCCTGTAAATAAAAAAAAATAAAAACATTCAGTTTTTCGTAATACCAATGATGCTTGATAGTATAAATATGTTACGTTCTTTTCTTAGTAATGAACCGAAAATAGTGTTTACAATAATTATTTGCAGTCTCAATCGTAGGTCTTTACGTCAAGTAAACTTATAACATGTCCGCTTATTTTTAATAAGATCTTTGGTTGATACGATATTAAAAGTTGAAAAGTGAACTTTCTAATTAGAAAACGCGGCTTGTCAAAATTAATCCTACAGCTGACAATCTAGTAACATTGACTGCATTTAGATTACGTATCTTAATCCGTTTGAAATGTGGTTATGTGATTAACGAACATTAACCCTAATGATGCATGAGAAAGGTTATAGCGATATTAATCATCAAATTAATTAGATAATGATTTTAATTTTACAATGATATACAACATACAAGGAAATAGGACGTAACTCCCCCATCGTGTGGAGTGTATTTGCCATAATCTTAAGTAGATAAACAATATTATTAGCACGTTTTCTTCTTCACGTGTCATGGTAAATAAGTAGGTAGGTATCTAACAACTTTGCTTTAATTCTTTTTCAATTGTACTTACAAGTTTATTACATTATGGCTATGATTAATTCAATGTTGATTGATCATTTAGCAACGGCGTCATTTGTATTGAGTGTGTTATGAATCAGCTTTGTTTTAATTAAACGATATTGTCCAACTGTTTAAGTAATGTGTGCAGTGGATGAATTAAAACAGGCATTCTAAGTGACCAGTAGTAAGAAAGAAAAATTAAATTTAAAAACATTTGCTAATCTACCTTCAATTCTGTGCAGAAAATCTCGACTAAATCACTTTGATTGGTATATGAAAAAGTTTACTTCAAAACGCTACTGTTGTAGTGCTGCAGTGGTTGTTGCAGGGGTTGTTAACACTATCAAACTTACCCATAAACAATTGGCTATGGATATGTATCTTTTTACCAAAAGCAGTATCAAAATTGGTCCAATAGTTTTGACGATAAATGACAACATTCGTTGCACAAACCAACAAACAAATTAGCAAAACAACGTCTCACCCTAAACGCATATACAATCTCAATTGCGTCGGGTATAAAAAATAAATTATTTTGTACAAAAAACTTACCAGTGATGGCAGGTAGCCAATGTTTGTAGGTGATATGTTGAAGCTCGGCTACAACTATTCGTCTGGCCTGATGGTACAACTTGTCAGAGTTCCAGCCAGGGTTGATGGCAGACAGGGCCCGCGCCACCCTGTTGTGTTCTCGCACCCACAGCGAATGCATCCCCGTCAACCAGGGGTGCAGGTTAACGCGGGTATCACCTGGGAAAAATATCAGCCTTTAGATAAAAATGAGAGGAAAAATATCAGTCTTGTTTTTTTTAGTAATAGACACTGCAAAGGGTCTGATGCGTGTTGTTTTTTTCTATGCCTATATTTTGGTTGTAAAAATTAAAATATACCTGAGGTAAAGTTGTGTCTAACTTTTGGTCATCGTACAGGTCAGACCACCCCATAAAAATATTTATGGGGTTAGCAAACGTCTGGTCTTTTACCCGGAAAATAATCTTTGTCATGTGAAAATATGAAGCATGTTAGGGATAGTTTCGTGCTAGGTCTTAATAGTAAAAATCTACACATGACTTTTGATTGTTACTAATCTAAGATGCGCTAACCCCACAAGTGGTCCGTCTATAGGTACCTATATTTGTCAGTTATTGACATGAAAAGTAATATGTTTCACGTTTTTTATAAAATAAGTCGAAGGTCACTCACCAGAGTTGAAACAAGCATCAGTCTTCTCATCGACGAGACACTTTTTAGTGGGGTTGATGTCTAAAGGCAACAGTTCCATGCCATCCACACTGGACGTCTTCAGCAGTCCGCCACTCATCTCCCGTAAGACCGCTGCATCACGACTGTTAGATCCATAGATGTGGGAGCCGTCGAGGAAGTGTGTAGCTTGGTTCATCTGATGACAAGGATAGTACGACATTAGATACGAGTAGGTAGTATACCCAGTATAAGTACCTACATTTTTATAATAATTTTTTCGACATTATTCGTTGCATAGACTGTAGTGTTAGGGTTACAGCAGGCTTCATTCATTATTAGGAATAGATAGATACTAAAGAGAATTTGAGTTACCCAGATTTAATCAAGCTTTCATCGTAGCGATGCATGTTACAAATTAAAGATTTTATACGTGCAAATTTTACAATATACGAGTCAAAACGAATGAACAACAGCTAGTCTTTTGTTGAAAGTCGTGTTTTGTTTATCTATCCTCAGCCGATGTGACATAACTTATCTCTCTGAGAAGTCTCAGATTTCCAAGAATCATAACATTTTAGCATTCTAGTGATCACTGATCACGTAGGAAGACTGTGTTATTCAGTTAAGGAAATGACGTGCAAAATATCATTTTCCGTTGCAAATACCTTGCAGTATTTAGCGTATGCAAATAGTTGCATGTCATCAACTGTTAGTCTCGTTTCAATTATCTCTTGCTGAGTAATGAATATTATATGTAAATAGGTACCTAGTGAAGTAGATACTTGATTAAACTTGCCTACTTTAAAACGATGACCAATCATAACATTTACTATTATAACATATTTGCGCAAATAAAAAAAAATGTTTTAGTTAAATAAAATGAAAGAAGTGTCAAATTCAACTTTGACAATATTTTTGGCGCCCACCATGACAACAACGAAGTATTAAAATTTTAGAGAGTACGATAATACCTTTTATTTTTAATAATTAGCTATATATTAGCTAGCAAAGCCAGTTTATTGAACCCATTCAATATTTTAATGTAAACAATAATTTTGCAGAACACTATCAAGGTGGCCAAGAACTTCGAACTATCTCAGAATGCGTCATACTAAATACCCAAATGAAACGCAAACTAAAGTGTAATGTCGATAAAATAATTA
>LGAG01002375.1:108802-124785 GCA_001278395.1 Lerema accius
TTACATTTTTCTTAATTGTATTGAATCTAGGTGAACATACAATAATAATAAGCAACAAAATGTTTTATTTGCCACAAAAGTAGTTTCAAATGATAGACGCCCTTCATACTTTTAGTTTCCTTTTATTTAAACATTCACAATATTTATCACACCACTATTCACTGCTGTTCATTCATTTAAGGTACTATGCAACTATTTCCCAAACTAAAATGAGCAATAGCAACAGTGCAGCATGGAGGTATACATTATATTATATTCAGCTTATTATATTACTGTTTCTTCGATAATGTTGTAAATGTTATGACGAACACAACTCTCCAGGAATCAGCGTAGAAATGCAGTAGGCTTCAACAATTTACATTCAGTGTACTCGGTAGACTCAGAATAATAACCCATCGGTAGACTTGTATTATTGTTGTGAAGTTCTTCAGGAATACATTCAATTGAAATAAGTTATGAAACAAAAATTGTAATGCCAAATTATAATAGGATAAATAATTATTGTTAAAATAAAAACTTAATAATATTGGTTTTGTATAACCTCAATCTTCTATTTTTGCCAATACTCAATTGTCACTGACAGAATCAGAATACCTCAAATGGCGTATTCATTTATTAGAATGGCAAGATTGCCCAAAAATTATATTAATATTTTTGCACGTAATCCGGGTTTAAAAAATATTTTGAGTGTATATTTATGTTCGTAAAAATATGACAAAATTTTCAGGAAACATTTTAGACCGCCTTTTTTTTTGGTACAATTCAATGTATGGATCTTGCCATGATTCTTTCGTAACCAAAATTACGCAAAACCTATTTCTTAGTTCTGTTGGAGAGTACCTAAAACTTGCGTGAGTTACACGCTATTGGGATAGTGTCGGATAGATACCTACGGTTGGATAACCGTAATATAAACTACGCTGGGATTCCAAGATGCTCCAACTATCTCCTTTCATCTTATTTTAATTGTTCCTAGTCACGAAAGCTACGGCGAACTTTGATCTCTTTGTTAGAGCAAATTGAAAGTCGAAGTTTAAATGTGGATGGGTTTTACAGGGTAAACAATTTGTACCAAGTAAAGAGTACTTACAAAATGTTAATTCTAAGTTAGACTACGTAGTGTATGTTTAACATTTGCATCGAAGAGTCTAAGTAATAGGTACCTACTACTGAGTCGAGTTTCTTTATCTATTTTATAATGGGACTCTTTTCCCCAACTGCGTCACAAGTATTGTCTTTTGAGTGTTCGTATGTTTGTCAAGTTCTTTAGTACGCTCTACAGCGTAAACGGCTTGACAGATGTCAACTGTTGCAGTCAAAAATTCCATGTTCCGTATGTTACTGACTCAAGCAATGGGATTTAATAGGTTGAAATATTGGCATTA
The DNA here is from genome assembly GCA_001278395.1 of Lerema accius. Lineage (NCBI taxonomy): Eukaryota > Metazoa > Arthropoda > Insecta > Lepidoptera > Hesperiidae > Lerema > Lerema accius. Next base: position 110,188 of record LGAG01002375.1, read on the forward strand.
AAAGTTAACGTCTATAAATCATAAATAGGTAGGTATCCGTAGCAATGTTAATTGTTAGTAGGTACCTACAATCAATAAGAAACACGATTTAAATTTTTATCGCGTTAGAAGTGTGTTTAACGCTTAAGGTTCTTGTATGGGAGGATAAACTGCTTAGTTTAAAAAAATACATAAAGAAACTCCAAGATAAAATATACACTTATCAGAGTAAATTTAGCGACCTAGCAACTCCCGAGGGACTAAATTCAGAAGTATTGGAAAACAAAGTTTTCTTCTTTTCGTCAATAAAGATGTGTAGGTCACGTTTCTGACGGTTATATTTTGAAATAACGAATATGCAAAGATTATAACGACGCAGAGACCGTTTTATTTTATGGGAATCTCTCTGCTCAAGTTACACAAAATTAAAAGGATTTCCTTTTTTTTATACCATAATCCATGATGAACTTACTCTGTGCACATTGGTAAGTAACTATGGTATTGCCATTAGGCAAAACTAAACTTCTAAGTCCAAATTGAGTAATAATAAAATCTGGTAATTAAAAAAAGCATTAGTAGGCACTCCAGTTACATAAAGACAAACTTAATATTTCTTTTCTCATCATTCTATTAGTTTTTTTAAATGGTCGGGAATTATACTGCAAATGCATGCCTGTATAAAAATGTATATTTCACAGCATGTCTATATTCTAAACTAAATGGTTGAGTTGATCTTAATAAACAATTCATTAATGTATTCCAATATAGTTTAATATTAAGTTAACATACAATTTAATAGCTTAGAAATTAATAAAATACTTTAACATAATAGTGTACCACTATAGAAAAGAAAAGGGAATGACATCAAAAAGTTTGTACTGAAGTCACTTTTAGCAAATGCCAAATAATGTTTAAAAATTGATTATTATTTTATGGTTACATATCTTTATGATACAAAATATACAACACCATATTTAGTTTAACTTTCATTACCTATTGATTATAACATTTGTTAAGGATACCTTTAACAATTCCCATCCTTTACAGTAAAACCATAAGATTATAACTCATAAATAAATGCAGAATACACTTTAAACAAAATCAATCCTAATCCTTTAAAATTTACCAACATAACAAAATAACTATTAATAAATGCACTATCATTCATCAATACATATGCATACAGTTCTATGTAACCTCAAATAAATTTTACTTTTGATATTTATTTCTCTTTTTTTCATATAAATAAATACACACCATATACCTCACCATCTTAACTATAATATTTTAAAAACTAATATACATGAACCATGCCATATATAAATGTCCAAAACAGAACATAGGTAAATAATGCTCCAAGGAATCCATGTGTAAGTAAATTAAATCTTGATATATAGTATTTATTCCAATTAGGTCCAGCTTTAATCATAAACATAACCCACAGGACGATGACTGATAGCACATAGAATGCAAATCCGTTGATACCGGTGAGACCGAGAACACCTGGAAAATATAAAGGTAAGTGAACAAGATAGAAAGAATGGGTCATACATATTAGGTCTAAATTTTGTTTCATTAAAAAAATATATAGCTAGCCTAGAACTAAAGTGGTGTAACATATTTGGGTATGAGTATTTTTTAACTTAAAATAAGTATTTAAACTTAAAAACAATAAATTAATCCAAGCAAAAGTGGTCTTGAGTGTCGTCTGTCACCAAGGTAAGGTTAACATTAAAATACTTGATAACTTTATTTTGTATCACTTTAGTTCTAGGCTAGCCATATTATACAATTATGGCACATTGGATGTGTTTTTTATGTAAAATATTAAATAAGTTTTTAGTTTATTTTCTGTAACATGGCATTTATTAGAAGAATGCTAGCAGGCTATGTTTAATTTGGGATGTAGTGCCCCAGTAAGTGGCTTAGAAGCTGAGGAAGACCGTTTTCTTCAGTTGTATATCCTGACCTAAGTAAAAGAGATATTATTGTCCTCTCATTTTATGTCTGTTTATGGCTTAGATTGGATCTTGAGTCTACAAAAGATGGTGAAGACTTACCAACAGGTAGCTTATTTATTATTTTCTAAGCCTTTCAATGTATTTAAAGACATTTAAGGCTAAATTTACTATGAAGTTTACCATGAGGGTCGCATATGACTAAAGCAGTGTTCGTGCAATTTATTATTAAGGTCTCCGTAGTTTCTATTGTAGTGTGAACTATCATTAAAAATCATGTGTATAATTTTCTTTCTTACCAGCAGTAGAGCCAGATAATGCGGCCATAGAAGTTCTACAATATTCCACAAACGCTGCGTTATTCCTCAATGCTACATCACTGTAAGCCACTGGCTCCGGTTTCTCATCTTTCACTTTTGCAGACATTTTAATACTTTTAAGTAGCCAATTCAAATGTAATCGCTGTTAGTTACGACGAATATCGGTAAAGAAATTTTCAATATTTAAGCTAATTCCAATTTACATTAGCAAATTAGTTTGTCAAATTTGGCATATTATACCAAAGTCAATGACAATTGATGACAATGACAGCAGTGACATTGACAATGAAACGTGTTGCCATGTGAATGTGTTATAAATGGCACAGACTATATAATTATTCACGGACTAGCTCACAGCGTAGCTCTATATTATGTTTAAGTGATCCGAGTACTTTCGCTACCAGTACACCTTAGGTTTTTACTAAACTAGCGATAACCTGGGTTCTTTACCTTGGGGTAATTACCCCCGAGGAGGTAGATCAGCTATTATACGGGGGTAAAACAGAAACGAATTATTTGGATTCTACATTGAAAAAAAAATAGAAAAAAGTAACTTGTATTAAAAATAAAAATTGATAACAATTACAGGTAGGGTAAAATCAGTTGTTTTCACAGGTCACAGGTCAGAGCCTTTAGCTAAATGTCTTTTCTTTCGAACGCTCACGCCTAACGCTAATCTAAAAATGTATGGGAATGACATTAGGGGCGGAAAAAAAATGGCGTCGTTTATGTCATCCCCATACATGTATAAATAGTGTCTGGCGTGAGCGTTTGAAGGAAAGGGCATTTGGCTATAGTTCCATAATATAACAAAGTACTCTGTGGGCTATAGGCTCGGTTACAAAAGGCACAAAAGGTTAGGAACATAGGAACGACTGAGCTATTATAGGCTAACGTCACATGAACTGTGCCATTAAAAATACCGGTACATACTTATAATTTTTTATACATATTTAGCAAAATGCCAAAATTAAATTCATAAACTTAATTTAGTAGGTACTTGAGTAGCGGTAGCTGCAAATAATTTTTTTAGATATTTTAATGTTTAAATAAATATTCTTTTCCACTTCTCGTGTGGAATATTCGTAAAAAATATAGTTACCTTATTTATTTATGTTGTCTGTTGATTAGGAAGCGGTCCTTTTTATTAGATCATATTTTTAGTTGTAAAAGTAAAGCCTTTAATGATTTAGTAATTTACAACAAAATAAATTTAAATTATCACGCGCAAGAGTGAAGCCATTGAACTTGTGTGCAGTTAAACATAGGTATGTTGACTTCATGAATACTTCAAATTACAGTAGGTATACACTAGTGATTTTACACACACATCTATACATATTCTTGCGTCAGTGTGTGTAGCTGTCTAGATGTAGTGGTTTTCGCGGCACTGGGCGATTGAGCGTTGGTTGAACTGTTTTCTTTTTCTCCAGAAGAATAATTTGATGCAATTAATGTTTAGTGTTAATTTTCAAAGGTAATTAGTGATACTTGGTGCTATCCTATTTAATTTGGTGTCTTAAATTACACAGATGTTATTCTTTAGGGCTGAAGTATTTTATATGGCGCGTGCAATCATGCCTATAGCTGTTCCTGCCTCGTAACAAAATAGGACTTTGCTCGATTGCAATCGGGACGCAGCTAGTGAATTTATAATATTTTGCAACTATGCGACCTAGTGATTATTGTAAAAGATAACAGTGGTTAATAATATCTACCAGACGTTAGTGAAAATAAAAATTAAGTTTTCGATTCAGGCAGTTTGATGTAACACTATGGATACCGTATAAACTACGCTGAATAAGTGCAAATTTCAATCTTTGTGGTTGTAAATTCATACGTTAACATTTCTAATTGATTCTGTAAATATTTTAACCATGTAGATATTATTTTGAGTTCTAAATTCGTGATTTTGAGTCTACAAATGAAATAACCTAATTGTCCTCTCAATACAAAACTTCATTTTGATTTTGTTGTTTCAGATTTCGGTTCTTTGATTGCCAAAAGGTTATAGAATTGTATTTTATACCGTGACATAGTGTCCTGTTAACATTTTTCCCCAAATAAGGTGATTTAGACATGTTTTCAGGACACGATTTTCGGGAATATCTTGTATTGTAATAAGAAGAAAGATAACTCGTATGATTAAACAAAATGGAGGAATTGGAAGAGAATATGAGTGTTGACGATATAAAGGAGGAGAAAGATACAAATTATTACAAAATCAAACCCAAAAAGAGATCTTTAGTTGAACGGGAACTTGAAACTAATTTGACTGAAAGAGTCACCTCACCTATAGTCATTGGCGATAGTACTAACACAAGTCGCTATGGGAGAGCTCGTCGCTTGAAGACAGATTCTGAGAACAACGATACAGAAAAAACATCACGGGCTTTCAAATCACCTGTGAAAGATAAATCACCGATAAAATCACCCGTATACAAAATGCATGCTTCAAATTCACCTATCCGAGGTGACGCTGCCAGTAAAACAGGTCAAAATACTCTTGATCTTCAAATTGAGAGTATATACAATGAAAATATATCTCTCAGTCGCTTTAGTGACGATAAAAAACTTCTATCTCCTGTCAGACTGTCTCCTAAAGTATACATCAGAAAAGATCTAATACAAACCAAAGAAAAAGATGAACCGGTAACTTTAATCAAGCATTATTCCCCGAAAAGCAACCAGAAATTGAGCTCACATCTAAATAATGTCTTGCAAATGTCTTGTGAGAAATATAGCTTAAATAACAACAAGCAAAATGGGTATTTAAATAATTCTTCAGTCGTTAAGACGTTGGATTTTGATGGGAATAAAAAGAGGAAAAGAGAAGTAAAAAGTGTCCTTTCTAAGAGTGATATTTTTGAAACTGAGGCTAAATGTGATTACCAAGTCGGGGACTTAGCTTGGGCTAAAATGGGCACTTATCCATACTGGCCTTGCATAGTAACTAGGGACCCATTCAGTGGTTTATTCGTCAAAAAGAAGTGTAAGTTAATTTATCTGATATTTTTAGTAGTCATTAGTTCTAAATAGTAATTGTTAACACCCCGTTTGTAAAAGGTAAGTTTAAAGGTCTTACACATTTTTTTTTTAAATGATTAAGACCTTTTAAATGCTCAATGAAAAAAGCAACAGCTGTGCGTGTACCCCTGGATGTTCTAGAAACTCATAAATATTTTTTTTATTACCAATCATTATTATGACAAACCAGTATACTGTTTACATATTAGACAAATCTACTACTTTACAATTTGAAAGAAACTTATAGAAGAAGAAAACTTATAGAATAATTATTTAAAAATTCATGTTTGTCACAACTTCCAATATTTAGTTAACTTATTTTTATAATATTTAAAAGCAAAGGTTTCGATAGTCTGTTTGTGTGATAGGATATAATTTTTATCTCATTCTGATATTGAATTGAGTGTATGAGAACAGTAAATAAATGATAAGTAATGTTAATATTATTATGTAATTTAATTTGTTAAATATTGTTTTTTTATGCTGACTTTAGTGGAAACAGATGGTATGTTTTACCCGTAAATAAATTTAACACATTAAAATCCTTATTAATTATCACATAATTATGTCCTTCCTAGTTTTATAACTCTACCACTTACAACTATACCTCTTTTTGTTTCGTCGTGACATAAAAGGTAAACAATCTTACACTGTCTTTTTGTTGTAATTATCGATTTAAAAATAAGACAGACACAAATTAACAAAAACTAAAGAATAAACAATAATTTAATGTTAAAACAAATTTCTGTACACTTGTAAATATTTTTTTAATTAATTAAATTAATAAAAGTTGTGAAAAGATTGTTTACCTTTTATATCATGACGAAAAAAACGAGGTATAGTTTAGAATGCACATTAAAATTGTTTGATTAATTGCTGCTTGGAATTAAGATCATGTTTGTATTATAATCTGTTTCTATTTTCTATATTACTGAGGAATTATATTATAATCAACCACTATTTAATGAATTGATAAAACAGTGTAAAAAGGATATAATTTTTGCAGTTATAAGTAGGAATTGTGTTTGGATGTTTTTATTATCTAATTTAATGCAATAGAAGAATTTTTTTTTTTTTGGTATAGAAAGAAGGTAGGCAACAGTTAGGTAGGTAATATACCCCTATAAATGCAAGTGAAATGTTTTAATGGAAATTTTAATATCAAATGAAATTCTTAATAAATGTAGCGATAGTATTGTAAATAGCAGAGTTACACTATCCTATTTATCAAATACATATAAATTACATATACAATATAATATTAGATTAATGTATTTCATTTCAGTATTTGGACGAGTTGACAGAGACATGATCCATGTAACATTCTTTGGAGACAATGGACGGAGAAGTTGGATAGTGGATAATATGCTCAGGAAGTTTTTGGGACAACTTGAATTTGAAGCTACTAGAGAGAAATTTACTCCAGAGGTATTGCCATTGTATTATAGGGTTTATTTAAGTATTTTAAAGCACTTAAAAGGGCAATTGCCTTGTTATTCAGATAAGGGTGCGCTTTAAGAATTATCAATACATTGTAAAACACTAATTACATAATTTAACGGCCCCGTAAAACGCCAAAAATTTTAATGTAATAACTAACATAAGTGTACCTGTTAAATTTCAGGCAAAGAGAAAAGATCCTCGGTGTGCAGCATTCTTTATTTCAGAGAAAAAAATGCCCCAATGGACAGTATCTGTTGAGGAAGCAGAAACATTGTTAAGAGAACCCAAAAGATTGAGAATTGACTTATTAAATGATATGCTTAACAAAGCTCGTACATTAAAAACTACACCTAAAGGAAGTAGGAAAGTCGCTCGCACTGATAGTGATGTGTCACTGAGTGAAAGCTTATATGATACTCTGTTTTCTGAAGATGACTCTAAAGCAATCGACTTTGAACGCTCTAAAAGTAAACCGAGAAATAAGTCTTTAGATGTCTCTGAAGTAGTTACTGCATGTCTCGACAATATGGCGGCGAAAACTGGCATAACAAAGATACAAAAACAGTCCCACATGGACAGATGGTTACAGAAGGCAAAATCAAAAACACCAGAAAAATCTCAGTTGAAATCTCAAACAAAAGATACCAAAAGAAACAAAAGTAAAAGAACCAAGAAAGGACTTGATCTTAAGTCATTTAAATGTACAATGTCTGATAATGAATCTCTTAGTGAAACTGATAATAAGTTGCATGCACATCAGAATGAACATGATTATAGCATACATTATTCTAGTGACGTTATCAATGATAGTAATACCCAATCTGAAGGGTGTATTGCTATAGAAGTACCAGGTTTGGGTGTAATTTCGAAGGTTGAAAGTCTCAGTGATAAAAGTGTCACAAATATATCTAATGATACTGAAAATGATGAAGTAGTAATTAGTGATGTTTGCAAAGATGGTCAAGACACTATATTGAATTCAGATAATGATTCAGTTGAAGCAAATGGGATAACTAATGTTGTAATTAATGATGTAAAGACGGTCGAAGACGATGAAGCTTGTGTAGCAGATTCAGTTAATAGTGAAATAATTTTAGATCAAAATGAAACATTTGCGACTGTCTCAGATGACTTGATAACATGCGAGACAGATGAAATAATTAATGATATAAATGAAACCGACTCAACTTTCAAAATAGTGCGTACTATAAGTCCAAATGTAGATACAGATATAAATTTAACAAATTCAAAAGTATCTAAAAACTTAACATCTGATACTGTCGAAACACATGTAGAAACAAATTTAAAAAGTGATCTTACTGCGTCTTCGGTAGATTTACAAACACAGTTGAGCAATGAGAAAAATGAAATAAAAGATAATTGTGAATTCTATTCAAAACAGGGAAAAGAAAACGAATGTATACCTTTAAAAGTTTCAAATGACAATTCAACTGAAAATAACACAGAACAATCACTTGAAACTGAAGATATTGTTGTAACAGCTAAAGAAGACGAAGAAAAACAAGACGTAAATATTGATAACACAATTGTAACTGATAAATTAGTTGGTAATAATGTTGACTTAAATAAAATTTACTTTAATATTGACGTGAATGAAATACCTACTGATGAAAATTTTGGTGTGAATGATGATTCTAATTTAACAATTCCAGAACTCAACGGACGCATAATCAAAACACCAACTGACGATTGCAATAAAGTAAATAATTATTCAGATATTAAAAGTTCAATGAACCTTGATAGATTTCATGAAGCATCAATCACTGTAGAAGAAAATTGCAATACTGATAGCTCTAGATATAAAACTGATAAGATTGTAGATAATGAAATTATATTTAATGTAGATAATAAACCTAAAGCTGCCCCTGTAAATAATGCTTCCTTTGAGTCAGTCAATGGAAATAGTACTAAACCAGTAGATGGTCTTAAAAATTATATAGATGATAAATCTAGAACAATTGAGAAATCGGAAAGTAATATTATTGAAAATGTAACAAATGGTTTTACGCAAGGCAAAGACCATACAATAGAAACCGATCCAGCATTAAATTGTAGTTTATATCTATCTTCCGATGATGATGACGATACTAATTCAACTCCTACTGATATTAATGAATTTCCAAATTTCGATAAATGTAAACCTAGATTTGTGAAAAAAGACTACAAACATTTAACGTTGCAAGCCGCACTACTAAAAAGAGATACTGAACACAGAAGCAATATAATAGATCAAGAAATGGGGTCTCACGAGAAATTTGTGGATGAGATTGAAGTACGAGACGAAAGTAATACAATAAGTACTGATACACATGAAGAAGTAAGTGCTTTAGATGAGAAAAGTTTAAATAATTCTGGTGAAAGTGAAATTTATTCAACAGACTCAAAGTATCCACACGAAGAAATAAATACAATTGATGAGAGAAGCCAAAATATGACTGGCGAAAGTGAACGTTGTTCCACGTTCTCAAACTATACGTTTGATTCTGACAGTAAAAGTTTGAACAGTGACGCCCAAACAGAGCCAACTGTGTTAACAGAAAATACTGAGTCCCCTGAAGCAATGGATGTAGACGAATCTACTTTCGATTCTACAACACAAAATGGTTATCACGAATCCGTCAAAATCAACCCTAAATTACACGATGGATCCAAAGTTTGTTTACAAGTTAATCTAAACGATGAAAAGGCAATTATGAGTGGAGATGAATTACGATTGACGCCACATGGCTTAGAAGTTATTAAAGAAAATTGCGTGCCAATTGATGAAGTTTTAGATAAACTCGCTAAAGTTAAAGATGAAAATGATTTGGATACAGTATCTGTTGCATCTACTGATAGTGAGATATCTTTAAATAAACGTAAAATGCGTTGGAAATCAGAAAAGCAAAGTTTAGGAGATAAAAAAATATCTGCAAATGACATGGAACATCCTGATTTCCTGAAATATTTAGAGTTAAAACAAGATGCTATATATGATGAGCATCCAGAATTAAGTCAAGAGGAAATCACTACATATTTATACAATACATGGTTGTATGAAGAAGGCTTAAAAACTGATCGGAAGAAAACTGACGATATTGAGTCTGCAACCATGGTAAAAGGTTTGAAGTCAGAGGCTGTTAAACAAGTTAAGAAGGTGAGAAAGCGAATTAAAATGGAAAAAGAAAAAGAATATGAATCTGTAAAAGGAGAACAGATAGTTTCTAAGCAGAAGCCAAAAAGAAGAACTGTGAGACCATCATATAATGAAGAATATACAGACATTGAAGAAGACTTAGAAGTATTTAGTATACCCAAACCAAAACACCTAGACGACGACATAAAATTCGAACCCGGTACAGAGAGTATTAATAATGAACAAGCACTTGAAACTATTGAAGAAGGTGAGGAAGAAATTTTAGATGAAGTAGAAGAATATTTTGCACGATTAACTCATCCCAAACCTAATGTATTCAAAGGATTATTAAGAGAAAAAGTGTGTGAAATTTGCGAGAAAACTGGCAACCTTGTCAAATGTAAAGGCTGTAATGCAATGTTCCATCTGGACTGTGTTAAAAAAGAGACAAAAGTTATTGAAGTACAAGCGCCATTGAAAGGAAGAAAGAAAAAGAAGAAATTTAAAGGCCGGAAATCTAAATCAGACGAAAATGGTTTAGACGACAGTCAAAGTGATGAAAAAGACGCGAATGTTTCTGAAGAATTTACAAATACTTCAACAGATAATATTGAACCTATAGTAGTAACAACTTTGGAAGATTTTGAAGCACAACTTACTATGAAAATGAAAGAATTACTGGGAGAAAATGAGAATGCACATGATATATTATCTAGTGAAGAAGAATTAGATTGGAGTGATACTGAAGTGGGGAAATGTAAGATCGTGGATATAAAACTAAGGAAGAAAGACCAAAATGTAGACTATCCCGATTTCAAATGCAATAATTGCCAAAAGTACGATGTGCCAGTTTGCTTTGTATGTAGAAGTGCGGAATCGCCGAAAAACAACGCGTTGCACCGACAACGATGCCAAGTAGCTCAGTGCAACAAATATTACCACTTAGAATGCTTGGAACACTGGCCACAAACGCAGTTTAACTCTGGTGAATGTGCCCGGTATAATAAAAAAATAAATGAATATTTCGAGGCGCTATCATGTCCAAGACATGTGTGTCATACATGTGTGTCTGATGACCCTAGGGGATGTAAGACCAGATTTAGTGGAGATAAATTGGCCCGTTGTGTGAGGTGTCCGGCAACTTACCATACATTCACTAAGTGCCTTCCAGCCGGGACGCAGATTTTAACTGGCTCTCATATTATATGTCCGAGACACTATGAGCATAGGTGAGTCCTTATACAAAACTTTGTTAATCTTTATTTGTTTTTTAAAAGCCGCTTCTGAGGTAGAAATTCGATCCTAACTTAATGTCAATTGACTTTTGAATTACTAGATGACAGATGTCAATATAAATGTCAAATGTCTGTCAACAGTCTCCCATCTGAAGTGTCTGTATAACAAATGCAGTGTATTAAATGTGGGATTAACTTCCTTATTATATAACACAACCAATGTGATATATTTACAATATTTATACAATGCATCGGCGAAGGTTCGAATGTTATCAATATAGTGACAAATCTGCCCATTTGTCAGTTCTTTAAATACCACCACACATAATCGTATGTAACCAAATTATCTCAAGCAAAATTCAACCTTATTCCCCATGTTTTCCATACACAGGCCAGGCAAAATCCCCTGTCATGTAAACACGGGCTGGTGCTTCATTTGCGCGCTGGGAGGGACTCTCATCTGCTGTGAATATTGCCCTACGTCGTTCCATGCTGAGTGCCTTAATATTAAACCTCCTGAAGGTATACAATATTTACTAATATTCTTACTAATAATCTATACAACTAAATAAAATTGAAGTGTCTGTTTGTAATATTAAAATGGCCGCTTTTTACTTAATGCGTACTTATATATTCATAGGTTTACCGAAGCGAAACGAGGGTGGGCTGCTAGTTTTTCAGTAGTTAGGGCATTGTGTGATAATGAATGTAAACATTTGTGCTATGTACATCTTCTTTTATGTTCTATTATAACAATTATTGTACTTACTCAATGGTATTGAGGTTTTAGTTTATGTTATAACTAGCTGACCCGGCGAACTTCGTATCGCCTCAAAAATCAATAAAAAATCTATCATGATAAAAATTCCGGATCGATTCATTAGATTACGATTACGACTAAAACCTACGATTTAATTTAAAATATCAGGAATCCTTACTCGGTGACCATGGTGATACTATCGTGTTTGACACATGATAATATTACAGTAGTCCCATACAAACTTTAAATTATAATATCTTTTGATATAATGATCTGATTTAAATAAATTAAAGCCTAAATAGAGCCCTGAGTTAAGGATTATGGGTGTATTTCATCCATTGTTCTGTCAAATCAGTTGTTTTGGCGTGATACTCTTTCAAACACACAGACAAACAGAGCCCCCCCCCAACTTCAATTTTATTAAATGTATTGATTGATGATTGATTGATTGATGATTGATTGATTGATGATGATTGATTGATGATTGATTGATAATTTTTTTGCATTTTTTTGTATTTTAGATCCTCAATTTTAATTCAAAGCTAGCTACCGCCCGCGCTTCACGTTGGTAAAAATATAGCATGTGCACTTACTTACTCGTATAAAGTTTAGGTATTTTTGGTTCAAAGTTTCTTCCCTGTTTTGTACCCTTTGTAGAGCGAAATTGAAAAATCTGTGAAATTATATTGTAAACAGTATGTTGAGGAAGTTATATTCTCAAAACCACGTTGATATCAATCATGAGTCGCCCGTGAACGATCTTTGAAAAACTCAAATTTTGTATTATTCTTTTAATTTTTTTTTAATTTTCTAGATAGAATATCGAAAAACTGGGAGACACGTATTCAATTAATTTAAGTAAGGAATATTTGTTATAAATTTGAAACCAATCGGTTGATATTCAAAAAAATCCATACAAACCTTCGTTGCTTTTTCCAGGAAAACTATAATATATTCCGGAAAAAAATATAGCCTAGACTTAACAGCTATAGAATAAAAAAAGTTTTATTCAAATCCGTTCGGTAGTTTCGGAGATTACCGTGTACAAACAGACAAACAGACATACAAAAATTTAAAAAATTGTAGATTCGTACTCAGTTACTGTTTTTGAGTCACTCTAGATTAGTTTTTGGTAAATATACTCAATGTACAGACAAATTTATTTTACTGTTTTGTTATAGTATAGATGTATAATATTATTTGCAGGTGGCTACATGTGTGAAGATTGTGAAACGGGAAGGCTACCTCTGTATGGAGAAATGGTGTGGGTCAAACTCGGACACTATAGGTAAGTAAATATAGATTGCAACGAAATTGTAAGTGAAATTTAAAAATAAAAATTGCACAATTTGAAAACAAAAATACGAATTCTGTCATATTTTTTTTAGAAAAGCAGTAGATTCTAGACTACTGCAATCTGAATGCTTTACTCCACTATAGTAGAGCCATTACAAACGTGCAGACTACGTCATAAACGTCAAAGTAATGGACTATGTTCGCACATTCGAGCGAGAGTTCCGATATACCTATAAGTGTGAACGAGAGATATGATAAAATAATTGATGACGTAGTTGCAAGTTTGTAATGGCCCTACTATAATGACTTCTATTATCTTGTCTCTGATATAATCCCAATACATCTGACGATTAAAAAAAAACTTATCAAAATAACAAATAATGGTTAATTGTGGTTAAATAAATAACAGGATATACTTAAATCTATGTAGCGAATTATTAAAATTTTTTGCTGATTGAGTCCCATTCTACATACAACATACATGTATAATTATGTTGAAAAAAAAATGTTGTTAATCTAGATAATTAATAGAATAATAGATAATTTCAATTTTTTTTATCAGATGGTGGCCAGGTATAATTCTCCATCCGTGCGAGATTCCAGAGAATATTCTAGCGGTAAAACATTCTCCGGGCGAGTTTGTGGTCCGTTTCTTTGGACAATATGACCACTATTGGGTGAATCGAGGAAGGGTCTTTCCATTTCAAGAAGGTACTTATAATTTTTTTTACCGATTTTTTTTTTACTTTTTTACCTTATTCTGGTGGTATAATGTTATTGATACAACATTTTATCACACTGTGCTTGAAAGGGGCTAGTATTGTTTACCTCATGTATGTATGTTCATTTCTCCGGCACGTGTGAAGCGTGTCAAATGGCTTGACAAATTTCAAAATAATATGATGAGTCATTGAATTCTTATCCCTTGTCAGAGTAAATATGACCTCACCTGTGCTATACTTTTATAATATATGGTATACATTATTAAGAAAAGTACAGTATTTTTTCTATTTTTAAAGGTGATTCTGGTAAAATATCGAGTCAAAAGTCGAAGATAGACGCAGCGTTTACAATGGCGATGGAACACGCGCAGCGGGCCTGCGAAATACTCAAGAGTAAGTTTGTTTATTTATTGTTTAAAACTAGCTGACCCGGCGAACTTCGTATCGCCTCAAGAATCAATAAAAAATCAATCATCAATTAGATTACGATTACGACTAAAAATTATGATTAATTTAAAATATCAGGAATCCTTACTCGGTAACCATGGTGATACTATCGTGTTTGACACATGATAATATTACAGTAGTCCCATACAAACTTTAAATCATAATATTTTTTGATATAATGATCTGATTTAAATAAATAAAAGCCTAAATAGAGCCCTGAGTTAAGGATTATGGGTGTATTTCATCCATTGTTCCGTCAAATCAGCCGTTTTGGC